>CM046810.1:13662825-13956583 GCA_025617405.1 Perca schrenkii
TTAGTTTACAATGTGTGATTTTGAGCAGGAGGGGATTTCACCTTTAAAGATGTCTCTAACTTTGGAATTGGACAGCTTTCAGTTTTTCTTTGCATGTGGATGTATAAAAGCAGGTGTTGAGTTTGCCACTCAGTTAAAGTGCTCATATTATGCTCATTTTCAGGTCCATAATTGTATTTAAAGGTTGTACCAGAATAGGTTTATGTGGTTTAATTTTCAGAAAACACCATACATTTATTGTACTGCACATTGCTGCAGCTCCTCTTTTCACCCTGTGTGTTGAGCTCTCTGTTTTAGCTACAGAGTGAGACATCTCACTTCTGTGCCATCTTTGTTGGGAGTCGCACATGCGCAGTAAGTACTGCTAGCTAGTCAGTTGCAGAGTATGAGGGAGTGCCATGCTAGCAGCTAGGCGAGCATAATAACGTGTGTTACAAAGTGACGCATGTTCGTCACGGAAGTAAAGGCTGGACTACAATAGAGCTGTTTGGAGCAGTTTGTGAACAGTGTTTTCTGTTGGAGATGGTAAGTCCCTTTGGGGTGGACTTTGGGCTTTTTCACTTTGTAAACCCATAACGCGCACAAAAATATATATACCGTATTTTCCGCACTATAAAGGCGCACCGGATTATAAAGCGCACCTTCAATGAACGGCCTATTTTAGAACTTTTTTCATATATAGGGCGCACCGGATTATAAGGCGCATAGAATACCGGTAGAAGATACTGCAGTCAAACGTTTGACTGGGGTTGCGTTATGCATCCACTAGATGGAGCTGTGCTAAAGGGAATGTCAACAAAACAGTCCGATAAAGTCAAACTTTATTAACTGTTCTTACAACTCCGTTCACTCCCATGGTAATGTTGAATTCTCTCGCTGCTGCTATTCCCATATTCTACTGCGTGACCGACAGCCTTCAGCTTGAACTCTGCGTCGTAAGCGTGTCTCTTGAAAGGTGCCATTTTGTGGTCTTTAATGTAAGTGGTCGATCGTCTCAACGTGGTCCCTGACATGTTGTCATTGGCTGGTCCGCTTCCATTGGCCATATCAGAGGCAAATCTGAACAGATTGGCTAATATGAGCTACCAATGGAAAGCTTAGAAGCTAGGGCATACGACGACGCCCACATCGATCATGTAGCAGCAAGCTTTCCGTTGTGATTCGGCCAGAAACGTCAACATTGTGAGGCGAACAGATCGTTTTGGAATATAAAGCTTGGATATTACATTTCCTTGGACTCTTGTGGATTTATGAAAATCAAGTTTTGGGCAAAATACAACTTTGTTGCTGAAAGGACAACGAAAACGGGTATGGATGCACTCTCGACACTGTTGTGTAACTGATATAAATCATCTTATGCTTTGTATGTGGGCTTCAATTAATCATTAGAGGCTAAGCTTTCAATTGGTGTGTCGCATGGCTGTATATTTTGAATATTTAATGCTTTAAAGTTATTAAAACGCGAATGAGTGGAAGTTTTATCGAGGTTACAGCGACGCAGTGTCCCGTCAACGGGGCAGTGATCCTTGAGAGGTTGATCCATATATAAGGCGCTCCGGATTATAAGGCGCACTGTTGTTTTTTGAGAAAATTAAAGGCTTTTAAGTGCGCCTTATAGTGCGGAAAATACGGTAACACAATAAAGGAAAGGGAAAAAGCCTAAAAGCATAATATGAGCACTTTAAGTGACGGTGGTTTACAGCGACTTCATGACACCGATACCTTCTTTATAAATAATAATGCAAAAATGCAAATGAAAAAAAACAACAACAGTAATATAGTTGGTTCACATTCCAATGAGTAATTTCATATTATCTGACCCAGTTCACTGATGCGTTGTGGGCTGTTGCTCGAACTGCAGAGTTTCCGAGTGGGGGATCTATTTTTGCGGAGGATGAGTACAGGGGAGTGACTTGGCTCTCGTTTCCAGCGGTCCCTCTGGCTGTATGTAGCCCTCCTCCGACCCCTCGACACCGACCGGGAGCGCGACCTCCGCGACCGCCGGCCCCCTGACCTGCACAGACAAGATCCAGTTAAATTAATTTGAAATGAAGCAAACCAGCACCAACTTTGGTGGATATCAATGTCTCCTGAATAATGTGTCTTGGAGTCACCCAGGCAGTCATTAGGGACAATGCACTATACTACTTTCATAGTGGGAACAAACATTTAACCCAAGTTGGACCAATTAAAGGTGCTCTAAGTGATGTGACGCGTTGTTTAGGCTACAACATTTTTTGTCACATACAGCAAACATCTCAGAGTCATGAGTCATGAATACGCATTGTGGAAGTAGCCTATGTGCTAACGCTGCTGCAGTGATGGCTCAACCAGCTCCTTCTTGTCGGTTATTGGCTGGAACACGGTTTGTTATGGTTCGTGGGGCAGGTTGGCGCGGTTTGTTTTAGTTGCCGTTTGTGGAGCCTGAGTTGTCTTCAGAGACCGCGGTTTTTTACAGTGTGTTCAGGGGACAGGCAGCTAGCAGATAGTGAGGAGATGTTTGCTGTATGTGACATCACATCACTTAGAGCACCTTTAAAATGAGACAGCTATCACAGGCAGTGTAATGTGCGGTTGTCAACTTATTTCTTTGTCTTTAGTGCTCACAGTTAAAAGCTGAAATAAACAACAGGATTACAAAATTAATGAAACAATACGGTGACAAAACATGCAAAGAAATAATAAATGATTTAAAAGCAGGTTGCATGACAAGCTAAACAAAGAAGTTACAAAATGACGGTTCTCAAATCGAATTCCCGGCCAAGCCAGTGTTTATGGTTGCACTGCCGCTGTGCTAAGCTAAATTCTAAAGAGGACAGAAATTTGGCAAGCTTTTCCTTAAAAGGTGCCCTGCCACACCTATTTCATTACTTTGTGGTAATGTCTGAAGTTCTACCATGGACTCTGTAACATTTGTTGTGGAAAAAATGCCTTGGTTACCTTGTTTCAAGCCATTCTAGAGTAGTATAGAAACCCTGCAGGAAGACTCAGCTTGATTTGTGCCAGTTCTCATTAATATTCAACAAGCTAAGCTGTTTGAATCTGATTGGCTAACAGCTAGCCAATGAGAGCCTGGCTGTCAGAATCCTTTACCCAGCCCAGCGAGCTAATGAATAGTAATGAGCTCCGGCAATATTATGTCAGACTGACCAGCTTTTGTAATTGGCCTGATTTCTCTGCTTATTTCTTTTCAGTGGCTAGAGCAGACAAAGGAGGTAGCAGCTCATTTTGCACATTCACAACATAAAATAACACATAACATATTTCAAAAAAGGCAAGTAAAAACGGTTTTGTATGGCAGGGCACCTTTAAGTTACCAGCTAACGGTAGTGGTAGCTAGCTACAGCTATCTTGGTCGGCAGAACGCTTTTATGGCGACGAAAATGTTCCAATTAACTTTGATGAAGTGAAAACAGGGTCAAAGTCAAAAAGACGAAAACAAGTACAACACCCAAAAACAAGTTCACGGCTATTTGAATGTACAAGGTGCGATCGATACGCATTACTAAGCCTCTGTCCCGATTGACAGGTTGGCGTGTAGCCGCATCTTAAAACATGCCCTGCTTTATCGTCAATTTTAAAATAAATGGGACTATGAGTCACAAAATGAACATCATGCTGTATTGAAGATAGATAGGGTTGGGATCAATTTTCCGATTCAAATTGATTTTATTGGAATGATCTGATATCGTTTCATAAAATGCAGAATTGCTCCAAAAAACAAAAAAAAAGCTCCAAAGTTAGGCTACATTTTTGCAAAGGAAAACTGGCGATTTTAAATGGGGTCCCTTTACCTCTCTCCCCAAGATAGCTAAATGAAATTTCACTCAATAGTTTTTATTATTGACTTCTGTAGTGTGTTCATGTTAAATAAAAAAGTCCATTAATGTAACCGTTTTGGGGTCAATTCATAAATTTGTATACTGTTGTATACTTTATGTTCATACTGTACTTTATTTATTTATTTATTTGACACTGCACTACAATAGCATTTGTACAAGCTATTGTTTTAGCAACATAATCTTTTTAAAGCTTTAGTGCGTAACTTTTTTATATTAATGAACGTCCGTTACATTTAACCCATTGCCAAATGAGTTGATACAAAGCTAATAAAGACTTTCAGCGCTACAAAACTCTCTCTGTATTTCTTAGCATGGCTATGTTCAGAAACTGGAGTCATCCGGCGACTTTCGCTCGCAGAAAATCGAGCGAAGATAATTACCTATTCTGATAATCATCCATCATGTTTTTTAATCCTCCGTGTCCTCCTTTGCGACTAGCAACTGTGTGGAGCAGGGGTGGGGGTGGTGCGGGATCACGGAAGGCTCGTATCATGTGGATGCGCCAACAGTTCTGTTGTCATTACTTCCTCATGGGGGAGACAGAAACTACGCACTATAGCTTTAACTCAATCTTATTTTTGAACCTAATCTCACTTTGCTTGTACTTACCTTTTTTTATTTCTTGCAGTGTAGCTATATTACTTTCATACACGTATTGACTAGCTCTTTTCTCACTCTTATTTGTACCCTAAATCGGACTGTGAGCAGCTGCAACTGAACAATTTCCCTGAGGGGATCAATAAAGTATTCCGATTCTGACTTTTAATAATGCACCAGGTCGAAGGGAACCTGACAATTGTAGACTCTCTTTCGTATCAAAGCTAAATTGGTTTTGCAACTGAAATATCCCAAATCGACATTGAATTGGAAACCTTATCTAATCGGGAAATCTGTGGCGATACCCAGCCCTAATTGAAGAAGACTTAAAATTAGTGATTGAGACCATTAGCTCATTATGAAAACATTTATTCAAGTAATAAATCAGGTGAGAAGTAGGGTAATGTTCCCATTAGTCTAAATCCTTCGCGTTCCACTTCTGGGATTGCTCTGGTGCTGCAGGGAAATCCGCCGGATGCCTTTGTTTTCAGGGTTTAGTTCCGCATTGGCTTCACTTTTCAGACCCGGAAGCTTTGTCTATTATTTTTACAGTCTATGTCGTGGACACATGCAGCCAGCCGGTTTACCAATAATATAATATAATATAATATTAAAATAATATAATATAATATTTCCAATATAAATTTCCACTGCATTAATTAGTTTAGTTGCGAAGCTGTCAGCTATGTCTGCCTGGTACACTCTGTTAGTAGATTGGCCAATTTAACCCCCCAGTCCTCATCAATGTACTGTAGTGGCATGTAGCTCTCCACTTTGAGTGCCGTCCAGCACTCGGTAGTGAGAGCCACGAACTTCGCAGAAAAAAAAGAGCTGAAACCGAAATTTGCTACTCCAATAAAAGGCACTTGTGGTTTCATGTGTTGCCCCATGAGTTGGTTGAATAGCAATATTATATTCAATTAAATATAAATATATATTCAATATTTTTTAACCAAATTACTTTAAATTACAAGATGAATGCTTTTTTTAACAGCTGACTAACTGATTAATTGAATGTGAGCCCATATTTATATAATCATAATCAATGTTTGGTTAATTTAGCTATAACGTCACATGGATAAAGGAGATCCTAATACAGTAAAAAAAAAAAAACAGTCACTTTACCTCGACCGGGATCTCTTCTTCTTTGAAGGACTCCTGGATCTGGATCCCCTCCTGTGGCTCCTACATGGTGACTTGGATCTTTTCTGCCTCTTTGATGACTTTGATTCTTTTTTCCTCTGTGGGGACTTGGATGGTTTCCTCTTCATCATTGCTGGCAATTTAACATTAGTGTCAGATGTACTCGGGTGTTTTGATGCTTTAAGCTGAGGCAAGCTGAGTTCAGTTGTCTGGTCAGGTTCAGTAGATATGGACTGGCTCATCATGGAGTGGGGTGCGTCAGAACCTGCAGATTAAGCATCAGGCCACAAAACACATTAATTGGACCTTGAACACCTTTTTTTTTTGTGGGTCATCATGAAGTACCAGGAAGTACATCAAATAAAGGTGAAACAACAACAAAGAATACATTATTTTTTTCAGAATTTCATCAAAATCAGAGTTTCGTCAGAATTTCATCTCTATTATTACATACTATGCTTCCCTCAATACTTATTATTGATTATACCGACCCACCCCTGCCAACCCACCTCCCTTCCCCCAACCCAGCCTACCATCTGCCCACCTCTCACATCCCCCATCCCCATTTACCCGCCTACCCCGCACATTGCTGGTCCTCATTCTACTGATCACACTTACACACACACACACACACACACACATTTCGACAACAACAAAATAAATAAATAAAAATAAGTAAAATAAAATAAAATAATAAATATAAATGGACTGTATTTATATAGGGACTACTCAAAGCGCTTTTACATAGCACAGGAACCATTCCCCATTCACACACATTCATACACTGTGGCCGAGGCTGCCATACAAGGTGCCACCTGCTCATCAGATAGAGTCACACACATTTACACTCCAATGCGCAGCGTCTTATCCCAAGGAGACTTCGACATGGGACTGCAGGGACAGGGATCAAACCTCCAACCTTCCGATTGGCAGGCGACCGCTCTACCACTGACCTGGTTCTAAAGACATGCTCCGTTGGCTATCAAATTGTTTATTTTTGTCCTCTGACATTGATCTTTCAATACAAAGATAATACTTAATTAAGGCCTTCCAATTCTCTACTGAAAGTGCTTCCTTATTTTCCCAGTTTTGCAATATTAGTTTTTTAAAGATAAGAGAGGAAAAAAGTATCTGCCAGCTAGTTGGATATCTTATTCCCTCTATATCTTGAAAAATACACACTTTTGGAGAGAATATGATTTTTCTGTTAGTATACTTAGATAACCAAATCGCTATGCTCTCCCAAGTCTTCTTAATCCCTTTGCAGTACCAAAAGGCGTGCATAAGGGAGTCAGCATATTGGTTACATTTTAAACATATATCTGATGATGTGTTATCAAACTTGTTTATTTTATCTCTAGTGTAATATATCATGTCATTTTCTTAAACTGTATTAGTCGCAGATTTTCATTAGTAGTTAATTTGTATGTCGCTGACAAGCTTTCTTTCCATTTTTCTTTAACGTCAACCCCTAGGTCTTGCGTCCATTTATTGTATATACTTTGTAATAATTTATCACTGCTTTCGAGTGTTTTCAGTTGTATATACCTAAATAATTCTGTATCTTTTAGGTTATATTTGCTTTTTAATTCACTGAATGGCACAACAGTGTCGTGGTTTGTGACATCTGACAACTGCTGGATTCCACCTTTTATCCATGTTTCCCAGTATAACTGCGTGCTCTGTATATTTATTGACGGATGGTTCCAAATCGGTATGTGCCTGGGGAGCCCTATTTCTTGATGGAGAATTTATTTTTATTTTGTTCCAGGCCTTTAATGTACTATTAATAACAAAATTGGTTGATTTGATGTTGTCCTTAGAAAAGAGTGCTAGCAGTAAACTAGTAAATTGATTGTTTTTGACGTCTATCCATGGATCTTCGTTTTTTTTTTTTTTTATCGGCGTTCAATATAAAATGACTGAGCTGCTACGTGATAGAACTCTAAGTTAGGGAGATTAAGACCCCCGTCTCTTGGGTGATACAAAAGTTTCCTTTTCAATCTGCATGCTTTATTTGACAAAATGAACGAAATATTATTGGGTTTACCTCTTTAAAAAAGGTTTTAGGAGGTGTTATAGGAATAGTTTGAAATTTGAATAAGAATTTTGTAAGTTATCTTTATACAACTGGGTCTTATCATGGCTAATATAGTTTCCAAGGTTTTTTTTCTGTATCCGAAATTGTGTGAGATTCTCCAAGTCCTTTTTGCAAAAGTCTATTGCCAACAGCTCCGTTTTTGCAATGTCCATTTTATAACCAGAGATCCCTGAAAAGGTTGTAATTATTTTCATAACGTGTGGAAGTGAGGTGATTACATTGCTTAAGTAAAATAATAAATCATCTGCAAATAAGCTCAGTTTAAACTGTTTTTTACCAATCTCGATACCTCCTATCTCTTTTGCCTCTCTAATTTTTTGAGGCAAGGGTTCAATTGCTAATGCAAACAATGATGGTTAAAGAGGACATCCTTGGGTGGTACTGCCTAGTTAATAAGAAAGGTTTTGATAGAATTCCGTTTGTATATACATTTGCTTTAGGAGACTTGTACAGGGTTCTAATCATATTCATAAAATTTTATGGGAAGTTGTATACCTCCAATACTTTAAACAAGTAGGACCATTCTAGTCTATCAAAAGCCTTTTCCGCATCAACTGCCATTAATGTTAAATCTATTTTATGTTTCTTTGCATATTGTGTGAGGGAGATACACGTTCTGGTATTAGTTCTTAAATCCCTATGTTGTATAAAACCAGCTTGGTCATAATGAATTAAGCTTGGTAGAATTTATACCAGTCTATTATTCAAGATTTTACCTTATAGGCCTATAATCAGAAGGTGTTTCCAAAGTCTTACCTGATTTTGGTATAACAGATATAGTCGCTTGGTACATTGTTTCAGGAAGACTACTGTTTTTTTGCACTGAGTTAACCACTTCTGTAAATAAGGAATCTATTTTAGCCCAGAACGTGGTGTAAAATTCCATAGGAAAGCCGTCCATTCCTGGAGCTTTGTTGAGGGGAAAGTTATTTTCATAGCAGATTGTATTTCTATGTTGGTTATATCCTTGCTAAGATCTTCAATTTGCTCAGAAGAAAGACGTTTAAGGTTGATCGATTTTAAGAAAGGGAGAGGGTCCTGGACTTTTTTTTCTGAAGTATATAATTTTTCATAAAATGATCTAAATTCATTGTTTATGGCATGGTTGTTTAGACACCTTGAATAACTGTACAAACATATTTTAAAATGTTTGTCTATGTGTAAGGTAAAGGGTTGACAGAAAGGTATAAAAGTAGTTACAAAATAATTATTATTTTACTTCTACAAGAATAATAACTATATTGTAACTTTGATATCTTGTCCTGAAACTCCCAAAATATTAACCCTTAGGTGTTGCTCAGAAGCAACAAAAAATCGGCGTCTTTGTCACAATCTTGTTTCCGCTATGGCACTCACATTTGTGTTGGCAGATTCTTTTTTACATTGCTGGTGTTTAGGAATTGTTCCTGATTAACGATATATTGTGCAGCCGCATCAGTTCATTTAATTGTAACAGCGCAGTTTGAATGAAAATTAAATTAATTGAAATATAATGATGGCTTTGTGTAGAATTAGGATAGTGGCTAAAATTGGTAGATAAATATATTTTTTCAAAATCTTGATATATAACGTTCTAAATATTGATCAAAAATAATTGTGATTATGATTTTGGCCATAATCATGCAGCCCTACGTACATTTTTGAATGGGTACTGCACTAGTGGAATGTCATCAAACAGGTCCTACCTAGTTTTTGTGTTGAGTCATCTGCTTTATCTTCTTTGTTCTCTGGTGGCTTTTCCATCTGGTCAGGGCTCTGCAGCTCTGTGCTTGATTCTGCCAGCTCCTGTGCTTTGATGTTACTTCGGGTAGGGCTGGAGGCCAGCTCAGGTGGCTGGAGGCCTTTTAAAGGACATTGGGTGGACTGCATGGACTCATCCAAAGCTCCCCTCTTCTCTGAAGAGCTACCAGCAGCCGCATCAGCCAGATCATGGAGGGTTAAAGCAAAATCACAAAGAGAAAAAGGAAAGACTATGATGAAGACCTGTGTTTATGTACCATGTAAGCAGCCAGAATGCTGCTTTTTCTCACAAGGGTAGCATTATTATGTACATGTCAATGTGTGTTGTGCCGGCAAAATATCCTAATAGTACCAGATTGTGAGTGACCTAATGATTTACTATCAACTTTAGTTTCCACCAGATTAAATCTATGTGAGATACAGCACTTTGGTATGTCAGCTATAGTGCTGCCTTCAGAATCCTAATTAAATCAAGTTTGGGAAACATTTGAAAGCACAATAAACTAAATATAACCAAAACACTATATCATTACAAAACAGCCCACTTCAACCAATTACAATAGAAATTCAGTATATGCAATATCATCCAGAAATGAACTGAGTTTTGGGCCAAACAAATAACCGCACATTTCCTGGCAGCATATCTGTAGAAAACATGTCAAACTTAAGTGTCACAAAAACTAGACAACGGACTCAGAAATATCGTTAAAAAAGGAAAATTAATAAATGACATCTAAAAAAACACAACGCAAAAGATTCTAGGTTAAGTCATACAGGCCAAAACTCAACTGATGTTTTTTTTTTTCTTTCATACCTGGACCGAGTCCTGTGGCGCTGCGTACTGGATAGGGAGCGAGTCCTAGACCTTCGGTGGTGGTCTCTAGAACGAGAGTTCTTCTTAACTGAATGTGAATGAGAATAGGAATGTGACCGGGAACGGGGAACGGGAACGGGAACGAAAACTTCTCCTGCCGTGTCTTTCTTCATCTCCTCTTCCTTTAATGGAGCTGTCCTGTTAGAAAGCAATAAAGAAAGAAATGCGTCATTTTATCATTGGATTTTTTATGTCATTGATGCACATGTGACATAATTTTATCAGTGTACATGATGTTGTTTGCATTCATCACATGATGAAGACAGAAGTCTGTTCACAAAGTCACCTTCCATCAAAAAGATGGACCCCACAAGGACAGTACTTGGGTTTTAAGGTTAAGGTTGGGTATAAGCGTGTAGTGGTTACATTTAAGGTTAGTAAAATGTTGTGCTGATGTAAATGTGCCATGCATTGTAGTTTTCGGCTGGCAATTCTTCACTGTTCCAGAAAAGCTTTGTTTTTCATTATTTTCTGAAATGCATCCGGTGTCCTGCAAATGTTTCTGCAATGTTTCTTCTGCAATACTAGCATATTCTCTGCATTAGGGCTGGGTTAAAACAACTGATTCTCCAATTAAAATCAATCTTTTAATATACGGAATATGTTGATACAATGTCAGTCCTGTAAGTAAAAAGTACTTAAAACAAACTTTTTGGGTGAATTCTTCATGTAAACATGAACCTGCCTTTATTAAAAATTATTTGAGGCTGGCTTCTTGCTTGTCAAATTTACAGCATACCTTCTCTGAGAATCTCTTTTACATCCAAGCAGAACTGGTATTGTAACTGAAATTTCCCTAACCTCATTGACGTTGAATCAAATCTGACACGTACTCGAATCGGGACCTTGTGAATTGGACTATAATCGATTCAGGAAACGATTGCCGATACGTACGTAGGCCTACGCTGCAGGATTAGATTCTCTTCAAAAACAAAGTGATGCAGAATTAGCTTTCTAACAGTGGTGAGTTTTATATTAATTCCATTTGTACTCGGAAGTCGGAATTTCCGAGGCCAAAGTCGGAAACGCGCACCCTGAACTCAGTACCCTGAGCAAGCCGACCTCAAAATCCAACATGGCTGCTCCGTGCATCAACAGTAGTGAAAGCTGTAGTGATGTACAGTTTATTAGCACATTCGGTCTTATTTGTGTATCATTAAATCAGTCGTACAACTTCTATCTGTGGACATGTTGCTACACTGTTTGTATGCACAAAAAAACTGCCTAATGCATCATTGTTAACAACTGGTATTGCTAACAGTGGCTAACCTGGATAGAGCAAACCCCACAGTGAAATCCGACTTGTTTAAATGTCAAATCTGGTGTGACGTCACACACAGCTCCGGCTTCTGAGTTCCAAAGTGAAACGCACTATTACGTTGGGTGACATGACCTTAAGTAGCAACCTTTAGCAACCGCACAGAAAGTTGAGCAATGGCCTTGCTTGTGCAATTTAGAAGGAAACATATTGGTTCTTTAAAAGGTTCTAAATCATAACTTTGGTGTACAAAAGATTTCTTAACAGTTTGAACCAACAGTCTTACAGAATTGATCATTAAAACATGGAAATAGATACATATGGAATGAGACACTGAAAGAGTAGCCTTCAAATTATGTCTGTGACCGTCTTGGATTGGTCACTAGCAGTACCACAATCCTACAGAGACTCCTTGAAAAAGGTCCCACGGAATGAAAATGTCACTTTATGAGTTTTTTTTACATTAATATGAGTTCCCCCAGAATGCCTATGGTCCCCAGTGGCTAGAAATGTAATTCTGCACCAAGGCTGAATTTCGGAAAAAAAGACTTCAGATACAGTATTAGGGGACCACTAAGGCCTATATAAAAGCTACTAAAAAGCAGCATGTCATAGGACCTTTGAAATTCTAAGGATCTTTAAGTATATGCTAATAAGAGGTCAGAACCTATATTTAATTTTCCCCCTACTAATATTTTAAGGACAGACTTATTAAGACAGCATGCGTTTTTTTCCAGTTGTTTTTTTTGGTACATTTACCTGTTTTGGGATGATATCAGGAAGCTCCTCTCGCCGCCTTGACAATAAGCTTTCACCACAATTACTCTCCCTCTGCTTTGACACGAACTCTGAGTCGGAATCTGATGAGTTCTCTTCACCTTTCCTCCTTCTCTTCTTCTTCTTCTTCCTCTTTCCTTTTGAATGTCGCTTGTGGCATCTGGACTTGCTCTCGTTATCCTCACCTGGACAGACAGTTCAGCAGCTCTGTGCCAGTATAGCATGTATGTACAACAGTAATTACTGTATAATATGGTTTTGGAGTCTTAAAGGGTCATTAGGTAATTAAAAAAAAAATTGTATTTCCTGAAACAGTCACTATATCCTGACAGTAGCAGATGATAAACAGTCTATAAAAAATCATGTTCCTCTGCCTCCCCCAATTGCTCCTAATGGCATTTGCAAGTTTCCACCGCACACAAAGATGAACAACCAATCAGAGCCGAGGAGTCTCTAATGCAGTGTCAATGACTAATGATGAACTGCTGTCAAACTGTCTAGCACTGCCTGTCTAAGCTAGGCAGTGCTGATCAAATAGAAATCAAGATTATTTTCCTGTATTGCCTATTTCTCACCTTGAATATTTTTTATTGTACTGTTTAGCAGTAAAATGAGAAAGTTTGTGACCAAGTGAAGCCAAAAACAAGCACTGCCTACAGGCCCGAACAGCCAGAGCAGACACTCTGATTTTAGAGCTAAATACGCCACACTAAAACATTAAATTACATTTATTACATGTAATTTAGCTGACGCTTTTGTCCAAAGCGACTTACAATTGCTATATATCCGAGGTTGCACGCCTCTGGAGCAACTAGGGGTTAGGTGCCTTGCTCAGGGACACATTGGTTGATGTACCACAGTGGGAATCAAAACCAGATCTCCCACACCAAAGTCATGTGTTATATCCATGCCATCACCACCACCAAAACATGTTTCTTAAAAAAAAAAAAGAAATAGACAATGCAGTAACCGAATCTTGATTTATATTTGATCAGCGTTGCCTAGTTTGACCACAGCTCAAGAGCAGTAATTGACATGGCATCATTAGCCGCTTTCCGACCAAGTAGTTACAGAAACGTAGTTATAGGAAAAGTCCACTTCTGAGCAGATCTACTAACTACTCTCCCCCAAAACCGTTTTCCCATTTGCATTCGCACAGGGCGAGTGGCCATAGGGACTATAGGAGGGGTGACGGAGTGATGAAAGCACGGCAACGGTCTTTATAGCGTTAAAATCAGAAAACAAATACACCAAAAAAAGTATGAACTAAATACTAAATCTAATTTATATAGCATATTTGTCATAATTTAAACAAGTCTCCCGAAGAGAAACTGGTATCCATCGCTCCCCCGCCTCGGCCTGCTGCCCTTTGGACGTGTGTGACTGTGTGTGTACCTGTTTTACTATATTCGTGGGGTCCGCACAGCCTTGTGGGGACCAAAATGCTGGACCCCACAAGGTTAAAGGGCTGTTTGAGGGTTAAGACTTGGTTTTAGGATTAGGGTTAGAATTAGGTTATGGTTAGGGTGAGGGTAAGGGTTAAGGTTAAGCATTCAGTTGTGATGGTTAAGGTTAGGGTAAGGGGCTAGGGAATGCATTATATCAATGATGGGTCTCCACAAAGATAGTAAACAAACATGTGTGTGTGTGTGTGTGTGTGTGTGTGTGTGTGTGTGTGTGTGTGTGTGTGTGTGTGTGTGTGTGTGTGTGTGTGTGTGTGTGTGTGTGTGTGAGACTGTCGGGCAGCAAGGTTGTCAAGCCCGCAGGGCACGATTGTGGAGTTTAACTCCAAAAAGACAGTTAACCACAGGTTCCCGTTAATCTTGTGATGGGCATGTGCTGCGATATTTAAACAAACGAACCGTCAACGGCAAAATAAAAGCCTCTTATTTACGAGAGCGGTCTGAGAGACCTCCAGCTAACAGCGGGGTCTCTGAGCAGGACTGGCCGAGCGACGAGCTAGCGGCCGGGGCAGGCGGTAGCTGGCGGTTGCGTCACTTCGTGGAGCTTTTCCCCTCCGAAAACTTTGAAATTGTCAATTCGGCATCAATTTTCGCAAGGCGGCCTAGGTTCGAAATCTAAACAGTTCATTTCTCGCCTAAAACGTTGTCAGAAGTGAATTTAGTGATGAATAAGATGGCGAAAATTGTTATAATTGTCCCATTGTTGGTCTGTCTGTACCGGAAATCCGACACTCGTTGACCTAGGTTCCTAGGTCCGAAAAAGAGAACAGCGAAAAGTTACAGGAACTGCGGCCAGAGGAACTTAAAAATCCCCAAATTGGTCCAGTCGGAAAACAAGGAAAAAAGGGTTCTAGGAATTTTATGTTCTAGGAACTGCAAAAATCCCTCCAGTCGGAAAGCGGCTATCGTCTCCTCAGCTCTGATTGGTTGTTTTCCTTATGTCATGGGGAGCACCAGAAGAAGGCAGAGATTTTTTCATAGATTATCTGATTCATGTAGTACTGTCAGGATATTGTGACAGTTTGAGCAAATATGACAACAAAAAAAAAGCGATTTATTTTAAAGTAACCAACTGTAGCTTTAAGTATGGGGATGTAGCCAGCAAAGTGGTTAAATAAGATGCACATCAGCCACAATAAAATAACTGACTGAAAACATGCTGACGAAGACACCGTTCTTAGGAGAATACTTCATAAGGCTACGTGATGATATGATGCATCACTGTATCACATTCATCATAAGAAAACTTTTGATACTTTGATGTGACTTTAATACAGTAGTATTCCATGATGGCACCTGTACTTTCACTAATATAAACAATTTTTCTTTTCACCACAGCTGATCAACACAATGTTGTATGAATGATGCTATTCAAATAATAAGAGACGGACTTACCTTGCTCCTTATTCACCTCCGTTGGCGTTCTTCTTCTGTGAAGCAAAGATAAAAATCTGAGTTAGGCAAATTCAAAAAGCGGGGATCAATAGTAAAGATTTCAACATAAACCCAACCACTCAAATTACCCAAATTTGCCAAGCATTAGGTTGCACGCTATAAGGCCTGTCATGAACAGGATAACAAGGCAGTGCCTAGAACTTTAACGTTTACTTGGGGCCCCGTGGTTGAACCTTGTAAACTTTTTTTTTTATTATTTGTATTTGTATTGCCTGTCCAGATGCTTTCAAAGAACCACTGGATCTTCTTTGGGGCTTTGTATTTTAAATTTTTATACAATTAGTTCGCTTAGTTGCAGGACTTTAAAATCATACATATTAGAGCCTGATCAGTATATGTCGACCAATAAGAAACAAGATATATTTGAGGTTACTAAGAAACCGAGCAGGGAACTCGAGTCTGAGACTCGGACTTGAATCGCACTTCAGTCGCACAAACAGCTGACTTCAGACTTGACTTGCGACTCACCCCAAAAGACTTCGGACTTGACTCGGACTCGAGCTTCGAGACTCGTCAACTACCTGTTTTCATGCAATTATTGCTTTTTAAATCTAAATTCATTCATGTATTTCCATTTTCTTTTATTGGCGCATATACAGTACAGGCCAAAAGTTTGGACACACCTTCTCATTCAATGCGTTTCCTTTTTATTTTCATGACTCTTTACATTGCAGATTCTCATTGAAGGCATCAAAACTATGAATGAACACATATGGAATTATGTACTTAACAAAAAAGTGTGAAATAACTGAAAACATGTCTTATATTTTAGATTCTTCAAAGCATGCCTTTCATTCATATCAAATATCATATAAATATCACTGAAATTATTTATATGATATTTGATATGAATGAAAGCATGCCTTTCATTCATATCAAATATCATATCAATAATTTCAGTTTATAAAGTCAGTATTTTTTCTCCTGGACCTTCCTTATTTGATGATTTCACTTGGTCAGCTAGAATGATGACACGTCGCTCTGTTGGGAGTTTTTCGGAACTACACAAAAAACACTCAGCTCACTCGCACAGAAGATCTACGGCTGACTGATATTGGCTTGCAGATAGAACTTTAACCAGACAGACTGTCAAGTTTAAATTTAAGCCTGTTATCAACTTACTCGCACATTTAATGTTAATTTCTGCTGATATGGCCTGCTGGCAGCGATTAGTGTCAGCTCAAAAATGTGTATGTACAGGGATCTTTGATAGTAAGAGAGAGAGAGAAGAGATAACAGATTCATTAGCAACTAAGCTTAGTAAATCCCTGTATTTTGCCAAAGTCTGTGCCAGAACATAGAGCCATTTGTGTTAGAGATGGTCCGATATCGATACCGTATACTGATACAGTATACGTATCGGCTCTGATACTGCCTAAAACGCTGGTATCGGTATCGGGAAGTACTGGAGTTTATGCACTGATCCGATACCACGTAATAAAGCCCTTAAGAAAATCTACGTTAAAGTAGTTTACTTATGTTCATTTTCCGTTATAACTGACTGTCAAACTGGATAATAAAAGAAAGTTCTGTGGCGTTCATTGTTTGTGTTTGTTCATGTTTCACTAAGAGTTTAACCTGAGCCAGACCGACAACAAACATAGAAATCATATCACATCCATACAGCGATAGTAGCATACAGTTTTTAAAACATAATAAAGGTCAAGAGCAGTAATTTTTGCCGACCAAGTAGTTACAGGAACATAGTTATAGGAATAGTCCACTTCTGAGCAGATCTAGTCACTACTCTCCCCCAAAACCGTTTTTCCCATTTGCATTCGCACAGGGAAAGTGGCCATAGGGACTATAGGAGGGGTAACGGAGTGATGAAAGCACGGCAACGGTCTTTATAGCGTTAAAATCAGAAAACAAATACACCAAAAAAGTATGAACTAAATACTAAATCTAATGTATATAGCATATTTGTCATAATTTCTAAACAAGTCTCCCGAAGAGAAACGGGTATCTCTCGCTCCCCCGCCTCGGCCTGCTGCGCTGTGGACGTGTGTGACTCTGTGTGTGTGTGTACCTGTTTTACTATATTCGTGGGGTCCGCACAGCCTTGTGGGGACCAAAATGCTGGACATCTCTAATTCGTGTGCAGCCAAATAACCATTATATTCACACGCTAATTGTCACTTGGATATGCAATGAATTGCTCACAGTGTAGAGACAGCTGTGGTAAAGGAAAGTAATTTAGTGTGATCTGATGAAGCGATACACATACCATACCATACTATTCCACCGACTTACAAGCAGCAGTGCACCAACAGAGGAAGTGAAGGAGAAGACTGCGAGCTAGTAAATCTGGATGTAAACAATGCAGTTTTAACTAAATCAGCTTTCCAAATGTTGTATACGGAGGCGAAATCACTCCAGGTGTTTATGTTGTGTTCACACCGACCACGTACATTTGCTTCAAGTTGAGTTACTCGAGTTGAGTTTGATCACTCGAGTTGAAATATTTATAGGGCTGCACAATATAATGTTTTTTTTAATTTTTATCATCATCGCGATAAATCGCGATCGTAATAAACATCACAAAAGGCTGCGACATCTCGCGAAAGACACTCAGAGATTTTAAGTTAGTTGAAAGAAAATATCAGTAGAAAACGGCACTTTTAAATGTAACTGGCATTCCTTTTTCCAGTGGTGCCTTTTATGTTCAATTTCAATGTTCAATTTGTTCAATAAAATAATGTTGGAAATGATTTCCATTCATTTGTTTGAAATTCAACAAGCAGTTTGTTGTGTTTGAGCAGAATACTGAAAGCAGCAGACATGAGTACACTTTAATATCGGTTTATTTATCGCAAGTAATAGCGTCATAGCGATATTCTACAACGTTATCACATATCGCATTTTTACTTCATATCGTGCAGCCCTAAATATTTGAACTACCAATATGCATCAAGCGCATTATGCGCTCGATGGTGTTTTTTGCCCCCAACTGCTCCTTCCAGGCAGGGCTGCGACCGCTGCAGCGCTGCCTGGAAGGCACCCTTGGGGGCAAAAAACACTGATAAACACATTACGCCATCTACCATGCATTAGCGAAGACAGTTTGTGACCAAACACTGCCCACCGGTCGACTGGCCGGAGCAAAACTCTCTCATTTTACAGCTAAATAGTAAACTAAAATATGCTCTGAAAACATTTTAATAATAAATAACCAATGCAGTAACAGAATCCTAATTTACATTTCATCAGTGATGCCATTAGGAGCACCACAAGCCCTTCATTCACTGTCATTTTTGTGTAATTTTTGTGTTCATATCTGGTTCGCTGAAGTTTTCTTCTATTACAGAAGTTACTATTAATCAGTTGAAATGACGTGGGTTACTTTCTGTTATGCGTTTAGTCATGGTACTATGGAACAGCAGTTTTATTAAATAGTTTGAATAAGACCATTTTGTAAGTATTGATGAAAATTCACAGTTTTACCTTGGCTGATGGTTGGTTCCTCCCTCCAATTCTGCCCCAGACTCCGAACTGCTCTTCTTCTCCTCCTCCTTTTCTCGGTTTCTCTTCTTCTTCTTGCTTTTGTGTTTTTTGTGCTTCTTTTGTTTCTTTTGTGAACCACTGCCCCTTAAGTCGTCCTGTTTGTCTACCTCCGAGCGGGCTTTTTCTGCTCCAATCATTTCAATGCCATTACCATTATCTCCTTCGGCAGCACTGATGGACACAGACGCAAAAAAAAAAAGAAAGACATTACTATTGAGTCACATTTGTTATTCCAACTGACAAGAAACCTGAGCTTTAATGTAAAAATTCATCCAGAGGTCTGTCCCGTGAAGTGCAGGAGTTATTTCAATACATTTGCGGAGTAAAAACCAGAACAGACTTTCTTGTGCATGTTCTAAATTTGACAGGATTTTGCTAAGCCAAGTTATCCAGATATTATTTTTTTTTAAACAGCTGCCAGGAGTTCAAACCTGGAGTTACTTCTCAGAGGAATGTTGAATTGATTCTGTACCAACACAATGTCAGACTCAATGTGGAAGTGTACGTTCATGTGGCTATCATACCTGCAAACTCAGAAGGGCTAAAAAAGGTGACACATCTTCCCCCACACCCATGTTACCTGCTGCCAAGTGTAGTGTTAACTAGCGTCCCATGCAGCGATGTTTCAGTTCCCTCTAACGTCCGTTTTCGGAGCATCAGAGAGAAGCGCAGGCATTTAAGTGGCACCTAAATAAGGCAACGAAATCCGCGTTGCTATTCAGTTCCGGTAGATAACGGTCGTTAAGGCACCGGTGCCGTATTAGCACCAGGTCTCCCCCCAAAAAATATAAACTGTTCTACACTCTGATCTACACGATTCACGTGGATGACATTTCCCCCATTCAAAACGGCGATTTTTCGCCGAAAAAGCGACTAGTTTGCAGGTATGGGTTATTCTTCAGGAACTCAAGGGGAAATGACTGAATCGTAAGTAGGGCCGGGCGATAAGGAGAAAATCAAATATCACGGTGTTTTTGACCAAATACCTCAATATCGATACCGCAACGATATCGTAGTTTTGGCTATCGGTGCTTCTCACAAAATATTTACACAGTAAGAGTTTTAGATATATAATCATCAGTAATGTGGGTATAATGACTAAGTGGGTAAATGCAAATAACAGAACAGTTACAACAGTCTGGTGAGTTCAGAAAAGTATATCACTTTACTGTAATGCAGCCTTTAAAACCAGGAAAAGACAACACTTATGCCATATTACGATATCCAAAATCTAAGACGATATCTAGTCTCATAGAACGATATCGATATAATATCGATACATTGCACAGCTCTAAATGTAAGTGTGCTTGGAGACGTCTCTGATCCGAAATCCCAGAAGCGTAACGTTGCACGAATCGTTCAGTATGCATTCCTTCCTCATAAAGCGAGCAAGTGGAGAGATAGCTACTGCATTCGACTGAAACTATCGTTTTAAAAAAAACATAGTGAGTTAGTTATCCCAACGTTTAAATGTATAATTATGGAGCTATAAAAATTAGCTTGAATGTTAAATCTGGTAACCAGACGGCGACCCGTCGCTGTAACGTTAGCTGGAAGACGATCGCCTTTGTTCACTAGCTAGCTGATTGTCATTTCAGTATCGCTAAAACGAAAACAAAACACAACATTTGACGTACGTTTTGTCTTCATTCTGGTCTTCAATTTCCCTGATTTTATTCAATATAAAATCTTGGAAAATTTGCTCTATGTTGGCCGCCATGTTTAAGTGTGCGTCTCATTGCCGGTCCGGGTAGGAACTGTTTCGTCCTCTGCTGTGTTCCGGGTGTCCCCTTTTTCGTGTAGCGCTGCCCTCCAGTCATTAAGGTTATTATGGCTAATATTATTATGATTTGTCACATAGCTAGGCCATGCAATGTGATGCTGATTTCATGACCCTACCATACGGCGTATGATTGTGTCAGGTGGAATAATTTATGTTATGACAGGCAGGCAGTCTTGTATAAAGTACTTGAAAGCAATACTTGTGTAAAAGTACCTTACCAGAAAATGTCCACTTTTAGAATATTACTTCATTAAAAGTCTTAAAGTATCTGATATTTGCTGTACTTAAGTATCAAAAGTAACTTTCTGATATTAATGTGCTTAAGAATTAGAAGTAAAAGTAAAAAACTTTGATTATGAACTGTATTGTCTGTTTCAAGTCTGACATTAACAAAGACAAAAACAGAAACAGAATTTTCTTTTTTTTTGTGAGGAAGAATCTTTGACTCCAACATACGGAAATATCTTTTCAATTAATGAGTAACAAAATGGGAAATCTAGTGGCGTAAAAGTAAAATTTTCCAGAAATATAAATAACGAAGTAAGACAGATCTGTGAAATTCTACTTAAGTACAGTAACAAAGTATTTGTACTTTGCTAAACTCTGGTAATACAGTAGGCAACAACAAATACCTCTTTCACACCAATGACAAAGGTCGGATCAGAGTTATCTGACTGATGTTCAATCCTTCTTTTCTCAATTCAAACCAAGCCAGTCGACACGGGTTGATCCCTGACAATCAATGGTGTATTGTTGTATGTTATTGACAGAAGACAAGAGCAGAGGATATTAATGATTGTGTGGCACTCACGCAATTCTGCAGTGGTGGTTTGATGCAGGGTCAGTGTCTCTGTTCATCTTTTATCTCCATCTCTTTATTAATGCATGATCTATAAACTTGTTTTGTATTTGAATCCGCTTTTAAAAATATCCTAAATAACGATTGAGTTTTATTGCTGTTTAGGCTAAATGTTGGCTGTTATATGGCTTATTAAAACATATGTCCTGTAGCCCAGTTGTTCTATACAGCTAAAATTCTGAAATATTAACGGCTATTTCGGCCATAAAAAAATAAATAATCCAGGCCGGATTACAAAATTTCTGGAAGGGTTACAAAGGCACCGAAGGACTTGATGTAAAGATGTAGCTGTGAGCTAACAAGCTAAAAACATAGTAAGATGCCATGTTCAAAGGTCGCGAAGCAGATTTTTGGATTCATAATTATTTATATATGTTACAAACATGCTGTAATTCCATAATGGATACAAAAAACCTTCAGGATGGCCTACAATTGTTAAAGGACCTTGTTTAAATTGTATTTCTGTAGTACATCTCTACACTGTATTGATCTGGAGATATTAAATATGATATAAAGTATGTATTGTCCTGTCACAGGCTACATTGTCGACTTTAAACAACTATTTTAAATTTACACTAATGTGATTTTATCGTTTAGGAACAGTAATGGTATCAACTAAAGCTAGCTATAGCCTAAGTTAACTAAAAGTCCCGTTGATAGGTAGCGTTAATGTTAAAGTTAAAGTTACCGCTAATCGTTCATTACATTTTCTATTAGCCTATTCTGAGTCCTTTTAAATAATACATTACATTTTATTTGTTGTATATCCACTACAGAATATTGTTAATAGTGCACCAGTTATGTTAACGTTACTGTTTAACGTTACTAACTTGTCATGACGGACAAAGCATAGTCTGCATAGTTTTCATTAATGCCATAACCACCGGTGGAAAAATCATGTTGTAGAATAAAGTTGTTGCTGTCACAACACTATTTACTAAATTTGGATAGTGGCCCAGGACGTCTTCCCCACCCCCTCTCCAAATAAATGCTGCTTTCAGATGGCTGTAAAGACAGTCACCAGAGTCATGACGGACAAAGCTTTAGTCAGCCTAGTTGTTGAAAAATCATGTTGTAGAATAAAGTTATTGTTGCTGTAATTATTTTAGTTATTGTTGCTGTCACAAAACATTAACATATTACATATTACTAACCTAATTCATGTTTCTGTTCATGCTATAACAGCATGTGCCATCTCAGGAATGCATTTCATCAAATAGAAATAGTCAGATCGACATGTTTTACTGGCAAACTTTTGGGGCAAAGGATTTTGAGTCTAAAGTTGGCATAACAACTTTGCCAGAGGGAAATGGGCTGATAAGTGGATAAAATGTCAACTTCAGAAGTTAGGCTATATGAACTCTACCTGAAAGTTACCTTCATCTGAAGAGCAGAAATCAGGGTTGAGCAGTTGTCATCCTGCTCTGACACTTCCTCCTCGCTGTGTGATAAAGGGTATCAATGACTTTTTGTACACTGACATGCATTGTCATATTAGAAACTGAATACCTTATGTAAAATAATGTTCAAATAAAAAAAATAATGTTGTGCTGTTACTGTGTCTAAGTGTATTTCAGTATCTAAATGTAGATGGCAACCCCAGTAATCCGCATCGTCAACCCAGAGGCCCCTGCACACCGAATAAAGATTTTGATAATAGTCTGTTGCCAATTTCAGGACATGGATACTTTGCTGCCAGCCCTCCAAATTGTCGACACCAGCCTGCTGCCAGAGAGGCAACAATGTCTGCTAAAAGCCTCAAAGGAAGCCAAGGCCCAGCAGGGAAGAAGTCAGTTTGCGGGACCACAGGACCACAGGCTGAGGGATCCCAAGACTGCCTTCGAGGACGGTAACATCTTGGCATTGCATTTACAGTACAGGCCAAAAGTTTGGACACACCTTCTCATTCAATGCGTTTCCTTTATTTTCATGACTATTTACATTGTAGATTCTCACTGAAGGCATCAAAACTATGAATGAAACACATATGGAATTATGTAATTAACAAAAAAGTGTGAAATAACTGAAAACATGTCTTATATTTTAGATTCCTCAAAGTAGCCACCCTTTGCTTTTTTTGATAACTCTGCAAACCCTTGGTGTTCTCTCAATGAGCTTCATGAGGTAGTCACCTGAAATGGTTTTCACTTCACAGGTGTGCTTTGTCAGGGTTAATTAGTGGAATTCTTTCCCTTATTAATAAAAAAGCAAAGGGTGGCTACTTTGAAGAATCTAAAATATAAGACATGTTTATTTACAGTTATTTCACACTTTTTTGTTAAGTACATAATTCCATATGTACTGTGTGTCATAGTTTTGATGCCTTCAGTGAGAATCTAAAATGTAAATAGTCATGAAAATAAAAAGGAAACGCATTGAATGCGTGTGTCCAAAACTTTGGCCTGTACTGTATACTACAAGCAATGACAACCTAATGAGGTGCACTACAGCTTTTGCTTGCTTGTTCACTAAGGTCATAAAATGTTTTGTCTTCAGCAAAAAGGCGCTGTGGGCTGGAGAGGCCTACTGAGGCACAGTACCTGGGGCAGCTACACTGGCAGGACCTTCAGGTGGCTGGTGGAGAACAACAGGGGATACGTAAAATAGTAAGCATTTCCAGTATAGGGCGTAACAGGTAACAAAAGTAACGCAATTACAGTAATGTATTCCTTTTTTTTTTAAGATTATTTTTTGGGGGCTTTTCCCTTTATTATATAGTGACAGTGGATAAATAGGACAGGGAGAGAGATCGGGGATGACACGCAGCAAGTCGGATTTGAACCCGCGCCGCTGCAAAGGACTCAGCGAGCGTACATGGGGCAAATGCTCTTACTGGGTGAGCTAGAGGTCGCTCAGAGTAATGTATTTCTTTTTAACTGTAAAGCAGTATTATAACGCATTACTAATACATTTTCAGTAATATTATACCCGTTACAATCTCAGTAACGCGCGTTACAATGCAGAGGCAGTAATATTGTAATATAACTAATTACTCTCAGATGACAGTAACTAGTAATCCATAATGTATTATATTTTTGAAGTAACTTGCCCTACACTGGGCATTTCCCAGAAAACCAAACCATGTACAGTTTCCCTTTACTGAAACTACCAACGATATGTGTATGTATTTCAGTCTCATCGACCACCACATCAAAGAGAGCCGTCAGCCGGAGAGGCTTGCGGCATTCAATGATGAGTGGGTGAAGGATGTACAGCTCTTCCCACCAGTCTCCTGCCACCTTGACATCAACATAGACAGGGCCATTTTTTTTTTAGATTAGATTCAACTTTATTGTCATTGTGCAGAGTACAAAGACAGCGAAATGCAGTTTGCGTCCAACCAGAAGTGCAAAAAAAGAGCAGAAAAGAGCAATGCGATATACAAGTATAGACAGGTGGTGCATAGGCAGGACAAGAAATATATTGCAATGTTATAAGAGCAGAATAAATATGGCTGTAATGTAATATGAACAATGTATGAACAACATGTACAGATGTGTGCAATGTAGTAGCAGTGACATTATACTAGTAGTAAGAATATGATAGATATAGAAATATGCAGAGTATTAACAGAATATATAATGAGAAAAACAGAATAAATATGGATATACTGAATGAACCATATAGACAGATATGTACAGTATGTACAGCTATGTGCAGTGTGGTAACATTATAAGAGTAGTAAGAATAAGTGTATGTGCAGGATGAATAGTATGAAGAGCAGTAGAATATGGCTATGTATAGTAGGGCTGACACGATGAATAGACGGGTTTCCTGTTTACAAACATTACAGGGTGCGTGCGCATACCAGTGGCAGAAAGCCAGATTGGTGAGCTGGTCCGATAATGCAAACGCATTTTTGTCTCAGTGCACATTGTCTTAGTCCCTCCATTTCGTCATGGCATTTATATAACACATACTATAAGGTCTTACAAAGCTAACGTTTTTGACCGATTACAATTTAATCAGTTTTTGTGAACCGGAGAGGTCTCGTTTCGAGGAAGCTAGCTATAGCTCTGTTTGCCATTCATTCCAATGGGGAAACATCGCGGCTAGACTTTGGACATACATTGCATATATTTACACTTTGAATTTTGTCATGGCATTTATATAACACATACTCTATGGTCTTACAAAGCTAACGTTTTTGACCGATTACAATTTAATCATTTTGAAGTGTTACTGTGATATATATGTATGGCTATAATGATCATTTTAGGCTAATGTAATAGCCCGTGTTAGCAGCAGGGTTACTCCTGAGTGTACCCTTATGGTTGGTTTATGCCTTAAAAAAAATGGCCAGGATTTCTGGGAAAAGGTACGATATGTTTGTTTCAAAACATCACTGCAGGTTGATTGTTTTTAGCAGCAGAGGTTGACTGTGGGCGAGAGGGCGACAACACTGTCTTGGTTAGCTCGCAGAAGCTCTAATGCCACTGTCTCGGCAACGTTAGCTAATGTCCGCTAGCTAATGTAGGCTAGTTAGCTTTGTATGTAACTTAACAAAAACCCACCCATCTCAGAGGAGCGAAGCTTAATATTTCATTCAATAAAGTTATGTACAAAAGGAGCACTAACGCCACAGGTCTTATCTTGGCAACGTGGACGCAGATATACTCCGAAGGCAGTCGTAATATTTACTTAGTAGGCTAGGCTAACGCTATTGCGCTAACGTTACCAAAACATCGACGCAACTTTTTCTGATTGATACAATGGGAGCCTGACTCTTGCATATGAACCCAATCAGCCCCTCTTACGGCTTGAAGCTATAACCTCCGCCAGTTTTTTGGCAAAAGCATGCTTCCCCCTAGGTATGTTAAACATCACGCACCCATCACTGGCTCTGTTTGTACAATTAACCACGCAACAACTCCTTGGCATTTTGACTTACGCTATGCCGCTACTACTAGCTAGCTATCTACACAACACGTCTTCTTTCTGCCCCCTGGTTGCGTGCACAAGCAGTGATGACGTTGCCGAGAAACCCATGTATATAGAGTAATGAATGACAGAGAAAACCTTCATTGACATTTGAATATTTATCGCAAGTCATATCGTCATCACAATATTAAACAATGTTATTGCACATCGCAGCTTTTCCTCATATCGTGCAGCCCTAATGTATAGGTGTAATTACAGTATGTACAATACATAAATAGAATCCTTTCCCTTGTGTCACCTGTCCCTGGTTAACTCATTACCTCTTGTATTTAGTCTCTGTGTTTCCCTTGTCTGTTGTCAGGTCATTGCGTTCTGTTTCGTGGTTGTTTGTGGCGTTTACACCGTTGTCCCTGTGTTTGCAGTTCTGGTATTCCTGTCTTTTGTTTTCCTCCACATTCTGGAGGGACTTTTGCCTGCTTCCTTGTGGACTCCTTTTGTTTGTATGGACTTGTCAAAAGTGAAGAAACTGGATATATAATAATATCCCTGTGTGCCACTTGTTTTATTGTTGCATGTGAATTGCTATGTTGATGTGTTCTTTTATTCATTATTTGCATGTGTGTTTTTAAGGATTTTAAGGATTTTTGTTTTTCATGGTTTCCATGTTTTAATACGGTTTGCTGTGCCCTTGTTTTTATGATCTACTGCATGTGTAACTTTATTATGAATGAACTGGTTTAGGCCTACTATGGCGAGACCACGCCCTCTCTCTCTCTGACTGTGACATAGCACGGCCTGACTGATGAGCCGAGTGAAGACAGGTGCGGAGAACCTGTGCCTATGTCACATGTACTTGGACATTTTGGTGGAAGCTCGGACTGACCTCGTCGGACCTCCTTTTTCATTACCTTTTTTATATTTGGAGAACTGTTTTTATCTTCTTTTTATCTAGATTTAAATAAAGTGTTGTATTTAATTTTTTAAGTGGTTTTGGGGTCCATTTCTATCAGTGGAAACATTTTGCTGGTATATTTAGTTTTATAATAGGAATTACACTAGTGACAGACTTTTGTATATCTTTTTAATTTTCTTGATTAAATCCTCAAGCAACACTACTCTTGTCTGCTCTCTGCACATTCTCTGAAGTTGTGTCAGTATGACCTGACCCCACTTGGACCCAGCCCAGAGGCATCTTTTTTCGGTGGGTTCCCAGTTTGTTTGTTTTTTTCTCTACATTTGCTACTCCTAACCTACCTGGACTATGGATCCTGCACACTCCATGTCAGATGAACTGTGATTTAATTTTTGACCTGATAGAGCTGAAGGCCATGTGGAAGGAGACTGATAATGATTGCCGGAAGGAGGCAATTTTGTCGTTTGCTCGTGGTAAAGTGTCAGAAAAGCCCTGGTTTAAGGATTCTATTCCTGACTGGGCTAAACACTTCATTTCCATTCCAGCTCATTCATCTGCTAAGTGGTTCTGTTCTTCCAAGTCTGTTGTTTCCACCTATGCTCCTCATCAGACCCCCGCCTACCTCAGTGCCAGCTATCACCCACCAGCCTGCCTGTTGCTCGGCCTGCTAGCATCTTAGCTACAGGTTCTTTTTTTCTCTCCTAGTCAGGAAGTTTCTCTACTTGGAGGAGAGCCAGAGACCTATATGACATTGTTTCAGTATTTGGCCATGTGTAGTAGCCATCCCTTGAGGGAGGGGTACTGTCACATCTAGTATCTGTGTCAAGTTTCTTTGTTTAGTTGGTTTCATGTTTTCTGTTGGCTCTGATGAAGGAGAGCGACATCACATCCAAGTCACTCAAACGCTTTCGTCAGTACATTCTTGACAAAGAGGTAATTACATTGCATTCTGTAACTACATTGCATTTTGTAACTACATTGCAATACCCAATACGAATTTAAAAGCTCACACTCCCCTCCTGTAATTCACAGAAGCCTCCACAGGACGAAACTCCTGCTGCCGCCACTTCCAGCTCTTCAAGGTACCCTGCAGCACCTGCCACCTCCCACTCTTTATGGGCTCTGGACGACACCATCTTGGGGGATGCCCTCGTTACCTTTGAGAGCCATGGGGAGCTCTTGCCCATTTCCACCAGCCAGCCTGTGTCCGCCGGGGATCCCGAACATCTGCTGCTCTCCACCAGCGTGCCAGCAACTGCAGAGCGTCCCGAGCAGCGAGAATGCAAAGAGCAGCAAGCAGCAGAAGCCCCAGCTGCCCTCACTGCCCTCCACCAGCAAGGCTGCCTCTAGTGAGTGTGAATGTGTGTGTCTGTGTATGTGTATCCTTGTATGCATGTTTTCTAATGTGCCTAAGCTGCTGCTGAACTGTTTGAGTGTGTGTGCTGGGAGGGGGGAGAGAGTGAGTGGGCTGATGGCGCCCCTGTTTTTACTAAACTGCTTGTTTTTAATTATTATGGACACCATGTCATTTATGGTCATTAAAATTGTTAATTGTTTTTTAAATTTGTCATGCCTGCCCAGGGACTACAGGTGGAAATTAGCATTTTTTGCTATAACCTGGCCCAAGACACATTCTCTTGTTTAACAAGTTTATTGTTTATTCATGCATTGTCCCTGTTTCAAATAAATCAATTTCCATTCCATTTCCATAGTGAGCAGAAGCAGCAGACGCCCCTGCCGTCTTCAGCGCCTGGTCAGCCTCCCCCTGATGCTTGCCCCGAGGAGCTGCCGTCGACCTCCAACTACCAGCCTGCGTCTGCCACCACCTTGCTGCAGAGTGACTCTCCTGTAAGTGTAAAATCACAACATACACAAGCAATGTGTTTTACCCCCGCCACATTATGGAAAATAACTAAAAAATAAATAACTAAATGTTTTGTGTTGTATGTCTTGCAGGTGGAGCTGGAAGGCTGGGTGCGGCTGTGGGAAGAGTACTATGGCAATGTACAAGGACATCAAGGGCGTCATTAGAAGGCGGCGTGTCCTGAAGTCTGACCAGATGTGGTATAATTTCTAAATTCTATTGTTATTGTTATACTGCATACTTAACAGAATAATTTTTTTATATTTCTTACTGTCCATTCTGTTTTTATTCTAATATGTAGAGTGAGTGTCGTACTTTGTGATCAAAGATTAACCAGAGTCAAATTCCTTGTTTGTTTGCGCAAACCTGGCCAATAATGCTGATTTTGATTCTGATTCTGATACCTGTTGTTGTGATGTGCAGCATGGCCTTACCAGGTCTACCTCATCAGTGGAATCAGCAGGTGGAACTCCGACCGCAGAGCCCCGCATCACATTGACCAGGAGTGAGACTGCTACGGTCAACCCTACGTGAGTAGTGTACCTACTTGTCTGATAGAGGTGTGTGTGTGTGTGTGTGTGTGTGTTAAATAATAATAACTAGACAATTCTGCACACAATTTTGACAGTATGCCTAATACACATCCAAATAACACTAGCTAAGTATTAATACCAGTAGCTGTATTGATGTACATATGTCACACTGTCACTGAGATAAAGAGAATACAATTGTTTAACAATAAGGAATGGATAGGCTTACAAGACACCACAAATGCATCCAGGTCAGGACCAGTGTACAACGTAGTACCACTTACCGTTTCTTTTGATTATTTTGCTTTATTTCACACAATGTATACTTCGATACTTTAAAAATTCAGAATATGTTTTTGCACTGCTTGAGAAAACTGTACCACCTAAAGTAATGTAAAAAATTGGTCTAGGTCGGGCAAAAGGCTACTAAAAACCAGGGATGATGTGGGGAAAATGTTAGAGACCTCAGAGAAAACAAACTCAACCACACGGAATTACAGTTAAATTATTTACTTATAATAATATAAAAATAGACATTCATTATTTATAATAAATAATTGTTATAGCATTGTCACAATGACTGGCTCCCCCGGGCAGTCATCTTCTATCTCTGAAAGTACACACATGGAAAGACAGTAATGACAATATTAAAGCAGCGAGAATCAATTGTATTTTAATTCAGTCAAGAACTCAAAAAAAGCTACTTAGTTTTGTATACATTTATCCATGCACTCATCAAAATAGTAACCTCATTTTACCTACGGTAATTGTTAAATGTTAAAAGTTAAATGCCAAGCCCGTAGTTGTGAGTAGAAGTCAAGTTAGTCTTATTTTAAAATGTTACCTCAAGCCCTGTAATGTATGGCCTGCTTTCTGGAGAAAGAAACCAGCTGCTGTCTCAGCTGGAGTCCTGAAGAGCTGCTGTGTGTTTTCTGAAAAAGAATCAGACATAACTGGACAAAGTGGACGTAGGTGGAATGTTGTGCTTACAAAACATTACGCTTCTGGAGTTCTTATAACACTTTGAGTTTACTGTTTTTTATTTATTCATTTATTTATTTTTAGACAATTGACCAGAGATGGATTCATTGATGCCTGCATTGTGTATTCTGGACACAAGTGTGTCATAGGATAGGCAACAATGCCTTCTTAAGGCAACAAAGGAGACCAAGGCATATAAACTATCCCAAACCACAGACGACAGTGAGCTGAGGTACGAGAAGAAGGCTTATAACAAAGGTAATGCCTTGGCATTAGGGTCATAGATGTTTTTTCCAGCTTATATTTTCACCGCTGTCATGATAACCTACTGTTACGCACTAAAGCTTCTGTGCTTGTGTCTACAATTTCTGTCTTCAGCTAAAGAGATGCCAGTTGATCACATCAACTCCAACGGAGGTGCAGTGTCTGGGTCAACTGATCATCACGTTTGGGATGTACAATGGCAAAAGTTTCAAATGGCTGGTGGAAAATGATGTTGGATATATTAAATAGTACGCATGTTGCACTAAACAGAATCAAACTATGTTTAGTATGTTTTTCATAAATTGATTATGGCCATTTATGGACAAGGCCGCTTCAGGTCTTTCACGTTTCAATAGACGGGGCAGTGGTACAGTCTGCACAAGCGCCTTCAAGCTGACCCTCAATCTGGGAGTGACCACGAGCGAAAGATGGCTCAGGCTTACTGCTCTATTAGACAGTGGCTTGTCATGAAGGAGGACGACATCACCACCAAGTAGCTGAAGTGCTTCAGACAATACATTCTCGATAGAGAGGTAGGTTAAGGTGACTTCCGGTGACATCCGTGATTGTTACTACACATGCTATGTTAATACAAACTTCAAAGCTGAAACGCACGAGAGATCACGTGACCAACGATCGCAATGGTCGCTGAGGGCTAGAGCTCCTCACCCACCTCCGTATTTTCATTGAAAAACCAGGTCTATTCATTTCATTTGTTACCACAGTGACTCAGTGAAATGCCTACAGGAGCAAAAAAGCAGGTCTCGTTGTTTACCCAGACACAGAAATCGGCCAACATGGCAGCAGCTAACATGGCTACTGATGCTAGCGCGGACATAAACATGGAACACATTACTACAAATTATAGCCAAGGTCTTGGAAAAGCAACAAAATGTGCTTGAATCAGTGGTCCGCAACGCAGTGAAAGAAGCGTTAGCATAAATTGATACCTCGCTGCAACACACCAGGACAGAGCTTGAGAGGCAGGGAGCTACGGTACGTGATCTGGTGCAACGACTGGACAAGACACAGGGGGATAACAGGCAGATGAGAAACATGGTGCCTGTGTTGATGACCAGAAGAAATTTGAGTATAAGCTAGCCGGAATGGAAGACAGATCCCGACGCAACAATGTACACATCAGTGAGTCTCTACTCAGCACGCTGGGGCAATGCGCTCTTCAGTCGCACAAATGGAGATCCAGCAGAGTCTTCCATAGTGCAAAAGCTGAAGTTCAGCAAAAGATACTCAGCTGCCCACCTGCTGGACTCAAGGAAGAACCGCCTGATGTACTGCCTCATTAAACAGCTGTGGCTTCACCCCAACTGTGGAGCGAAGACTTGTGGGTTGCCGCAAAAGCAGGAGGTCACCAGGCTGTACCAGCGTGTCCAGCAAAGGGTGACTGTTGATGACCCTGAACTCAGCAAGCTCGTGATTCCCATCCTAGATAGATAGATAGATAGATAGATAGATAGATAGATAGATAGATAGATAGCACTTTATTGTCCGTATACACGGAAATTTGTCTTGCAATACAAGCTCCAACAATCACCACACAACAACCTAAAAACAAAAGCTATAAACATAGAGACATCAATAAAACATAGATACTTAATTAATTAATATGAGGGGTGGGGGGCTGCCCTGCAAGAGTGGTCATAAATAACCATACATATATAGACAAGGTAAAAAAAATCCATCTCCTGAGTTCATCAGGAGAGAGGAGGCCTTGTCGGCCAGAAATGTCACCGATCAAGGCCTATCCATCCTACGCCGTCAGCAGTCTCTTTCTGGCACCAGCCAACCCCAGGAGCTTCCTGATGAATGGCCCAACACCAGCTGGGCTCAAGTGCAGTATGAGATCACTCCATCTGTGGCAGGAACCAGGAGACCTTTTCATTTTGTGGGCAACAATACAGATTAGCGCCTCCTGCTGTTATGGAGGCGTATAACGTCTCGTCTCTTTGGTGCATTCTGTGGCACTTTTTGGACCAACACGGGGAGACTGATCATTTCGACTAGCTTTTCTGTGGACGGTCGGCCGTCTGGCTGGTGTGTCCTGGCTTTAACACAGAGAGTCCCTCGTAGTTTGCCTCCATCCTCCACTAAGCCACCGCCGTTTTCCTCCACTCAGCCACCGTCGTTTTCTTCCACTCTGCCAACTCAGCCACCACCATGTTTCTCCACTCTGCCTCTGCCATCACTGTTTTTATCCACTCTGCCATTTACTCAGTTACATTTACTTGAGTAAGTTTTTGAAACAATTATACTTCTAGGAGTAGTTTTAAATCACTATACTTTTACTTGAGTAGATTTGTGAAGAAGAAACTGCACTCTTACTCCACTATATTAGGCTACAATGAGCTCGTTACTTTTCTTTTTACCTCTTTGGTATTCTACGGGTCATTGTTTTTTCCCCCCGCGTACGCCTCATTTTAATGTTTTATTTTGACAGGGAGAGAGACTTCCGCTAAAGGCTCCACCACAGTTCAGTTGAAACCCTGGCAGTGGAAGCGATCGTGAGAGCAAATAAAAAATATAAAAAATATAATTCAAACTGCTGTGTGCATTACACACGGCTCAAAAAGCAGAGAAATTGCTGATATGTAATATAAATATACCCATCAGGGAATGTTAACAGGGTTGTCGGTCTCTAAACGTTTTTTTGTATGAGCGCACCCCTCTCCCTCTTTCTCTCTTCTCGCACCGAGCTCCGCCTGATCTTCTATAAGAACGGTGACGCCGTTATCAATCGAGTATTGATTGGTCAGTAGGCGGTGCGTTCACACCGGTTGATCTCTAATCTCCAGCCTGCTCCCGACCAGGTTAGGCGTCCAGCATAAGTTACCACGGCGATTGAACCTGGTAACAAGTGATCCACTTTCGTGATACAGAAAACCCTGGTGAACCTAAAGTTACCTCGTTAACCCAAAATCTTGCTTCGTAGTCCAGGCCTCTGGCCTCATATGGAAAGCATATTTACCTTAGTAAAAGTGCCAAACAGCAGCTACATTACCTTGTTCTAGTTCTGCCTGCAGAGCCTGGTAAAAAAAACGTATAAAGGTTTGGAAATTTGTGTTACTTGTGCTTATTTATTTTTTATGTATTATTATTTTATTGATTTAATTTTTTAAGTACTTGTATTTACCTGGATTATTTGAATTTAAGCTATTTTGTAATTAATTAATTTAATTTAATTGATTGGATGAACTATAATTTGCCTAAAGATGATTATTTTGTATTTTTGTCTGTCTGATTGAATGCTTGTGTTAAAAAATAAATCAGACGTTACTCAACAGTTACTCAGTACTTGAGTAGTTTTTTCACAAAGTACTCTTTTACTCTTACTCAAGTAATTATGTGGATGACTACTAGTCATATTATTCTGAAGTAACGTTACTTTTACTTGAGTAAAATTTTTGGCTACTCTACCCACCTCTGGTCCCCAGCAAGGTCAACAATCTACAAAAGGAAGAGGGCAGAGCACAGTGGCGCTAACCAAGAAGCCCCTGTTAGGCTGTACATTTGTGCGCTGTGTGGCCTACCGACATAAGGTCACAAAAAATACAAAAACTAAAACTGTGAGAGCACAAAGTCACCCCCCTCAAAAGGACTTGATGGGAAAACTTTTGAGACATTTGAAGAATTCCAAGAGGCAGTGGACCATGTTTTGGTTGTAAATAGTGTAAATAGTTTTGCTGTTCTATATTACTGTTCATGTTCTACACTTGTTGTGTTGCCCTGTGTTATTTATTAGCTACACTGTGGTGCTCTGTTCTTACCAAGCACTACCAGCTTGTATATTGTTTTGCTGTTCTATTAGATTAGATTATATTCAACTTTATTGTCATTGTGCAGACCTCGACACTTACAGTCAATCACGGCCCCTCCGGTCCTCTTACAAGGATCAGAATGCCATCTCCCGCACCAGATTCTGGACCTGTTGAGACAGAGCCTTCTGTGCTGAATAAAAGCACATCTAAGCACATCTATGCACTGAAGCCTTTGACCCTAACCTTCCTTTTTGTTGTTTTTTGTAAGGTCCAAATGGGTATCTTGATATAAATCTAAGTTTTTTTTTATCATTACCACCAAAGGGGGAGGGGAGAAATGGACTTTTCTGCATGAGCCTGTCTCTCTCAGCCCCTACCATCATATCATTTTGTCTGCTGTACACCTGGCTGTCTTATAGGCTATAAGGATTGTGGTCATAACATCTACATCTTATAACTTATTCCCTATTATACATTGTTCTTAAAGTATATTATTTCTTTTCTGGTTTGTCAAGAAATTCTAATTCTATTATGTTTACATTATTGTCTTTTCATAGTCATAGTTAATAGTTAAAGGTCCCACGGCATGAAAATTTCACTTTATGAGGTTTTTTAACATTAATATACGTGCCCCAGCCTGCCTATGGTCCTCCAGTGGCTAGAAATGGTGGTAGGTGTAAACCGAGCCCTGGGTATCCTGCTCTTCCTTTGAGAAAATGAAAGCTCAGATGGGCCAATCTGGAATCTTGCTCCTTATGAGGTCATAAGGAGCAAGGTTACCTCCCCTTTCTCTGCATTGCCCACCCAGAGAATTTGGCCAACCCATGACAAAGAGAGAGACATCATGGCTTTCAAACGAGCTAAGGGGCAGTTGGTCAAGGGCACACCCCCACCCTCCACCTTGCCACCCCTTCTCTCCTCCTCAATAGATACAGACACAGAAATGGCACATACTAAGGAAAGCTCATTGTTGGACTGGCTCTAGTGGCTGTAATTCTGAGACTTCAGATACAGTATTAGGGGACCACTAAGGTCTATATAAAAGAGACTTCAGATATGATTCCCTTTAACAGCCAGGCACATTTGTACCTTGATATTATGATGGCGGATTTGCTAAGCAGAAAGGAGATTTTTTTCAGGAGAAGAAACTGATCTGCTCATATGTGGCATGAGCACTATGCCACCAAAACTATTTCACGTTGTAATATTTTTATTTTTAATCTTTTGCATGTGTGTGTGCTGCTGCGCGTCCCTGTGTGTGTAACACGCATAGTGTGCGCACGCTGTGCACGAGCCTAAAATATTTGAGCTGTTAAAATAACAATGAAATGCTGCGTTATTGACTTTAGACCATGTTTTTGTTGGTCATTGGTGCAATAACTTTCCGATGCCACAAGATAGCAATACGCCAAGAATGCACCTGAACACACCTCCCTGTAAGACCATCACGCCCATGGGTGCAAAGATGGGCGCAGGTGCATTTGCAAAGGCACTTGGGTAGGCCTTTGCACTGCACTGTGCTGGGTGCAAGATAGGGCATAGAATCAGCAAAAAAATGCCTTAGCCATCATAGGATTTAGCAAATCAAGAAAAACAATGATTCATTTTTTTGTATAACAATCTGTTTCACAGGCCTGAATATGCAAACTCACTGGTTGTGTGAGAATTTCTGAGTCTCAAAGTCGGCACATCTGCCAAATTCTGTTTTGAGTGTCACATAATTACAGTTTCCTGTCTTTTTGGTTTGGTGCACATCTAGATGGGCCAAAATCTGTTGTGAACCCAAATTGATTGTCGGCCAGTTTAAAATTTGCGAGGGGCCGGATTTGGCCCGCGGGCATTGAGTTTGACGCATGTGCCCTACTTGATTAAAAGCAGGTCTTTATTTAATGAATAAGTGCATGTCAGATGCATACATGTGATGTATGTAGGCCTAATGTAATTTATGAGATGTGGCAAATTTGATTTAGAGAGGAACATGTTGCGTGATAAGATTCATGAATTAGAAAAAAGCTGGAATTTGGAAGGGATTTTAGGGAGGAGTGGAAAACTAGGGAATGCTGTAAGGTATTATTTAGTTTAATTAAATAATACAGGGTCAGGTTATATATAGCTTTTTTTAGATCTAAAAATGTAACCTTGGGAAGCCTGGAGTTACACACTCCGGTACAGGAGGTGGCGGTATACACCTTAATACGTTGGTTTGTGACACGCCATTATTCAGAGAAGAAGAAGAAAAAACAGGAAGAAGACGGTTCATAATATGTTACCGACCCAGAGCAGTCAGCGGAGAGAAGCCGTACGCTGAAATAAAGACAGAATATCCAATGCTTTATTTTGGTTTAGTTAATCGGAGATGGACCGACCCCGGAAACAGCTGGTGGGGGTTATAAAAACTGAACCGGAACTGCGAGGAGAAGGTTTGTTTGGGTTTTTATACCGCTTTCCTAATGATGCCAAGCTAACGTTAGCCGAACCATCCATACACAGCATGTAGTCGTAGCTTACGGAGCCCCCGGAAGGGTAACGGCGATATTTTCTTTGAAGGGACTAATTTTACATTACCTCGCAATATGTTTTGCGTTCTCACACAATATCTGTTGTTATGCTGCGTTCATGCCACCTCGGAATAACAGGCACCGCCCCCCTGGTTACGTTGTTTTTCCGACTGGCAGCGTTCACATGGTCGGGATGCGTGTTCTTCTTCTTCTGTTATATTGGCGTTTGGCATAACAACTTTTTGCATGACGAGAGCATCAGGTGTGTGAAAACATGGAGGCCACAATAACAGAAGATTCTCTGCTATTTTCTTATGCAAGCATCCAAACCGGGGTCCGTTCCAGGTAGGAGGTTTAACAAACTCTGAGTCTAACCCTGATGTCTGGGTTGATTTACCCCGAGATGGGAAACTCCGAGTTTTCGGTTCCAGAACAGCTGATTTGAGTTGGTTCAATCAACTCGGAGTATGTTCACTCAGGGTTACGGGCGTGCACAACCACTATAAAAAGGCAGTATGAATGAAGCCATGATTCTACGATTCACCATGGCAACAGCCAACAAAACTCGGTCGGCATACTTCACGCCTCTTGAACTCGAAATACTCATGCAGGCGTACAGCGAGTATGAACATATATTTCGTAAAAGGAGCAACACAGCTACTGCGGCAAAAGAGAGAGAAACGGCGTGGGAGAAAATTGCTGCTCGGGTCAATGCGTAAGTTCCAATATAGTGTTGTCATTTCATATTTAATTTACACAATCATTTTAATTTATACTTTTCATTAATGCCCAGTGGGGAAATTATATTTTTCACACTGTTTGTTAGAACACATACTAGGCCTACACACAGGCCTAAAATACAAACCCATGCTCATTTTTAATCACAAATATAACATTACTGGTAAAACTGGTGGAATGGTATTGAACATGGCCTATAATCTATTTCATTTAGGTGCAATCCTGTGGGTGAAAAACGCACTTGGAAGCAGCTGAAAATGAAATATAAGAATATAGTTCAAACAGGTAAGACTTAAGTGTAGGATCAGGCTGTACCTCATTTTAATCACATTTTAAATATAAGAGTAAATATTCATTGGCAATTTAAATGTTCACATACATAGATGTCCTCTCGCTCATCCTCCTTTTGTTAATTAAAAGGGCCCATTTAAATTCTACTAAGCCAACAGAAAGAAGGCAGAGGCCAGGAGAACTGGTGGAGGACCAGCACCACCACCTCTGACAGAGGCAGAGGAGCTGGCCTTGAGCCAAAATGCAGGAAGGCCAGTGGCAGAAGGAATTCCTGGAGGGAGCTCTTCCTCTGAGCCAGCCACATCACAGGACACAAGTGCCTTCATTAGATGTAATAGGCTTCTATTTATCTTCTTTTATGTATATTCATATTTAGATATATTATTCCCCCCTTCATGGGTTTGTCATTTATTTCAACAGATTCTGATGGTGTTCTCACACTCGTTGACCCTCACGTCACAGCAGAAGTCCTTGAAGCTGTAAGTAGACAACTAAATACTCCTGACATGATGCAAGTACTTTAATGATGCAAGTAGTTTAAAGTCTAACGAAACAATACTCCTCTTCACAGGAGGAAACTGATGAAGAGGACACCTTGTCTGCTGCTACAGAAAGGGATCCAGAGAGGCCTACAGAGGTAAGATATCACCACTATGTTACTGATAGTCATCTCCACATTCACAAATCTTAACACTGCTGTGTGGTATTAACCCAGTATCACGTGTGACATGTATGACAGGATATTCTATTTTTCTTTTCTTAACAGAACATGGCTGGGCAACAGGAGGAGGTACCATCACCTTCCACAGCACAGATGAACACAGTGAGATGTCCAGCAACTGCCAGAGGTTCTTTCTGTGGAAATAATGTTCAACTGTATGACTTCTTTTTTAATGTCATGATTTTATGTATTCCCAGTTACCTGTGAAGGACCTTTACAAGATTCATTTGATACAGAAAATGAAGAAAACTGACCTGGAAATGGCATTGTTGGAACGTCAAATTAAAAAGACGGATCTAGAAATCGAAATCCTCAAACATAAGTTAGAGGTGGGTGCATGGTCACAGGTGACTTGTGTTAGTTATTGGAACAATATATATAAAAACCTAACCGTTGCTTTTGTGTTTTTAGGAAATAAAGAAGACAAAATAAAATTTGAATCATTTGTCTTTATTTGGGTGGTGCTTGTGTTTTAGTTGATGAAGTGATTCCTACATATGATTTCCCTGACTGCTCTTCCATCCTGGACATCTGCAGGTTGGGTGGGGTCCTCATCAGGGTCCTCTACATGTAGGGCAGGGCGTTGCTCTCCCATAATTGTGGCAATATTATGGAGAACAACCCATGCCACAATAATGTCACAGGCCCTCTCAGGGGTTACCCTGAGGTGGCTTAGGCACTGGAAACGAGCTTTCAGCAGGCCTATTGTCATCTCCACCCGGGCTCTAGTACTGCAGTGGGCCACATTGAAGTTTCGTTCGGGGCCTGGCTCCGGGTCAGGGTAAGGGGTGTGCAGAGTGGGCTGGCATGGGTAACCCCTGTCACCCAGCAGAAGGCCTTCAAACTCTCCTGTAATGCATAGTGTATACATTGAGTGTATTTAAGGAGGGAGACAGGTGAATAATACAGTCAAAAGCTTTAGGCTGCTTACCACGTTCCAGTCTGTTGCTTAGGGCAGACTCACGATATATCCGTGAGTCATGCACAGACCCAGGCCATTTGGCCTCCACGTTGGTTATTAGATATGCAGCATCACATATGATCTGGACAGTGCAGAGCATGACAGATGTTACTTGCAGTAGCCTATTGTGATGCAGTTTTATACATTTTGGGACAGTGGTCAATTTACCTGCACATTAATGCTGTGAATGGACTTCCTATTCACATAGTCCGCTTCATTTACTGAAGGAGCAGTAATCAGAATGTATGTGCCATCAATGCAGCCAATCACATTGGGAAATCCTAAAAGGAATTTGAATTACTTATACCATTCTGATCTTGCAGCACCATGTCCTTATCCAAATTATAATTAATAATTTGTCATTGTAAGAGTTTTACATTATTCACCTGCAATCCTGTGGAACTCTTCTTTAATGGCTCTCACTGGTTTGTGTCCAGGAAACACAACAAACACGTTTAAAAAAACGTTTCAGAGCGAGGCACACTTTTCTGATGGATCTGCATACAGTGGCTTTACCAAGATGCTCCGCGTCACCAATGTTGTAAAGAAAACTGCTGTTTGCAAAAAAACGTAATGCAACACAAAGAATCTGCTCGGATGTAAGAGCATGTCCACGATGGGTGACGTTAGTGATATGTGGACGGATAAGATTATGAACATATCTGATAGACTGTGAAGAGAAACGATACCGCTCAAACAGGTAGTTATCTGGAAACGAAAATACATCTAGTCGGGGCCTCAATATCCTCTCCCGACGAATGTTTAACTCCCTGCGAAGTAATAAAGCTTCTTCATCAATCGGATCGTCGACAAAAGGACATGCCATGTTTTAGAAAAAAACTTTAGTCTCTAACGTTAAATGACTTAATGAAACAATCCTATTTTAATCATGCAGATGACAAAACTGCGCTAAAATGCACCTGATCCAGACTGAATGAATGAATGAGGAAATCAATGCGCGCTGCGTCAGAGGGAGGAGACTGAGAGAAACTCAAGGTTTCTTGAAGAAAACCTGCTCCCAACCAGGTTAGGTTCACAGACTCAGTTACCATAGTAACTGACTCCGATGTTAAGTTACCTCTCTTTCTGGAACGGAAAACCCAGAGTTTCCCTCATCTCAGGGTTAACCACTCAGAGTTTTCACTAAACCTGCTTTCTGGAACGGGCCTCTGTACATCGCCAAGTCTTTGTTTGTGTTATCTGCAGGACAACCAACGGGAAAAAAGACACGGATAATGTGTTGTTTTTTTATACATAGGCCTATTTATGAATAATTTTCACAGTATGAGCACAATTCCCAAATAGATGCAGAGCAGTTACAGGCATGAAGGAGCAATCAGTATCAAAGTCCATTTTTGGTGTAGTCTACGTGATACGCAGGTATACGCAGTATACCCACTAAGAAAGCTCCAGAATTTACAATATACCCACTTAAAAATGCCCAATGACAAGCAACAACATACTTGCTATGTCATCTGTGTTTTTCTTCTTCGCATAACAATCGTGTTTTTCTGGAGGGACTGATAGGCTAAATAAAGGTATTTACACCGTAAATTGGTGCATAAAAGTGTGTCAGAATGCATGATATTAAGTCGTTGATGCCTAATACTTCCCTGGCGGAGGACACCCAGACCCCCCACTATGATATGCCCTCCCCTCCCAACAGAAAAGGTAGATTCTGGCCAGTATGCAGTACAGTATACCCACTACAATACATTAGACTACACCACTGTTTTTAAGCCTCTTAAGATATACTTTAGCAGGATAAAATCTATTTATTAATTTCTAGGAAATTTCTCTCACTTTGTTAGTTAGTTAGTTGTTAGAGATATTTAAGCGGTAAAGTCCAGACTTTTTGCCAAGAAATATTTTCTAAAAATGTGTCCCAAAAGAATGTAACGTATGGTGTTGATACTATATCTAATTGGAATGAAGCTCTAAGTAGTCTATTTCTATTTTTTTATTATCACTGAGAAACACAATTTACCACAGATTATACTATTTAGGTGATCGTTGGGAGCCAAAATTGAAATTCAATTAATTGCCCAGCCCTAATATAAAGTATCTGTGGGGAGAAAAGTTGTGTTTGTATAAAAGAGCCAAGCCAATAGAGATTGCTCATGATAATTTGATAGGGAATAAAGTTATTTTTAGGCCACCTATTTTCGAAAAAATATGACTGGGGATGAAATTCCATAATGAATTCATGTTTTTCATGAACTGCATTAACCAGTTAAATGTGTTGTTTAATGATGTACAATCTACAAAGTCGAATCCTCCGCAAGCCGTGCTATTCATTACAACAGATTCTTTGACAAAGTGCGTTTTTGTTTTTCCAAAAACAAGTTTGTCAACTGTTTTTTGCAGTAGCATTCTCAACAGCTAAAGGGAGAGCAGCATACGTAAGCCTTGAGATGCCATGAGCTTTGGAGAGAAGACACCTCCCTCTTAAAGTGCCCATATTATGAAAAAAACACTTTTTCTTGGATTTGAGGTGTTCTTTTGTGTCTCTGGTGCTTCCACACACATACAAACTTTTGAAATACAAACTCACTCAACTTTGTTTTGAGTGAGATACAGTTTCTGAATGTGTCCTGCCTTCAGTCTCCTGGTGAGCTGTTCAAAATCGGACTGTGACGTCACAGTCTGAAATGAGCTGGCTAACCACAACCGTTAGCTCGTAGCGATGCTAACGCTAATGCTAACGCTAACGCTAATGCTAACGCTAGCATGCTACGTCATTCTCAATAGCAAAGCACTGCTACAACACACACAAGTTCACCATAATCTACAAAAGAACTACTTAAATGTGCTCCCTCATTTAGAAGTCTCCCAGCTAATCCTGCCTTGTAACTGACCAAAGTTGGAGAAACAGGCTTTCTTTTACTTTCTCTAGAGTTAGCTAGCTGACATGCTCTACATCTGAGCTACTGAGCATGTGCGAGTGCAAGAAGATGAAAAGAGGTCTCACTCTGTAGCTAAAACAGAAACCAGGTGAAAAGAGGATCTGCAGCAGTGAGAGAGAGCTGTGCAGTACAACAAAAATATGGTGTTTTTGGAAAATTAAACCATGTAAACCTATTCTGGTACAACCTTAAAATACAGTTATGAACCTGAAAATGAGCATAATATGGGCGTTTTAATGACAGATCTATTGGTAACCAACTATTCAACTTTTTCCTGGTCTTTTCGATGATTGGTTCAACATTTAAAGAGCATCTTACAGAAATATATCTTTTGTAATAATTACACCCAAGTATGTGACTTGATTATTGATTGGGATGCCACATAAAGACAACAATCTGCCACCACGTCAAGTCCCACCCTAGGATGCAGCTCGATTGGTTTGGGGTTAGGCATTTGACCTAGAGTGGTTAAGGTTAGGATAGCTAGGTCAGGGGAAAGGACCTGTACAAATGGGGTTACATTACCTAGCGTAAGCATGGACGCCTGGACACTAAATGCTATTGAAGAGTGGGTCTCGGCGTGGCCATGTTGGTATAATATGAAAATGGCGGGTGGATTTAAGACAAAAAAATAATATTTTATTGAATGAATCAAATTTGAACATGTCTGTCAGTGGCTTGTTGATCTTTACATTGTTAGTTAATTTTCTATCCTGGCCTGGCTGGGAAGCATTCCTACGGTTTGATAAACTACTTATTGGGCTTTATCTTATCATTGCACTTACAATAACGAGCATAGCTGTCCTCAATTTAGGTCATACTGTACTTCTCATCTCCGTTTTTTTTCCTGCATGCACCCAGCGTGTGTGTTTGTGTGCGCATCAGTCGCGGGGGTAACTGAGCAGCCTCGCCTGCTGCAAAGCCAACAGAGAAACGGCAGCCGCTTTAAAGTGAAAAAAGAAACGCAGCGTACATTGATGTTAAAATGAATACAGGTTGGCAGGACGGTCTGAAATGTTTGCTGTACGTTTTGTTGTTAACTTGTCCACACCTCTTCTTTCCCACAAAAGGGAAACGCAGTTGTCTGAAGTCACATACGGGCACGAAGCTACATTAAGCATGCGTCAAACCGTGCGACACACACATGCTCCCAACCTTGACAAGCGAACTGCTTTTTAACACATTTTTATCATATTTTTCAACCATTTTTAAACCCAATTTGTTTTTTACATTTTTACAGTACTTTTTACCCATATCTAAAAGCAGTATTTAAACATTTTATCGTACTTATTTTACCATATTTAAAATGCAATTATTTAAACCAACACCATTACATAACATCAAAAGCATTAGGTTATAAATATGCTCATATTAGCCCTTTATCTCACCATGTTTGCTACAAAACCTGAAGCAGTATACACTTTTAACAGTTACCAAACACTACTTCCACCCATTGCTCAGTTAACAAACAATCAATGCAATCAATACAGTAAGCAGACAAGTCTCCCAGACAAAGGGTTAAGTGACGTTAGAGTCTCTGTATCGCCGGCCATGTGGCAGTTTTTTGAACGGTCTCTTCTTTTAAACTCTTGCTGTTAGCCGCTCGTCAACTAATGTTCCTCTTTACTTCCGTTGTAGGGTCTCCTTTTTAAAGCCCCTGGCAAAAACCCACTGAATAGCTTCAACTAAGAAAACAAGTAGCTAAAACAACAGTGGAAGCAACATAAAATATCCAATTTACAGAGTGGTATTACAGTATTCTTAAGAGTAAGAGAGAGAGAGAAAAAAGGAAAGAGTTTAACTATTACCTAAACTGGGCTTCTTGATATTTAAGCTGACTTGAATAAATGTCATTCAGTGTGTCCCTGGAATCATCAATGATGGCAAAACAGCCTCGAAAGCCTGCCTTTTGCCCTCCTTCCTAGCTTTTTCAACCAAAGGCCACAGCTTGTTCCTGGCGTCTTTTGCGTCTTGTGGGAGATCTACAAAGAGCCTTCTCTTCAGCAAGGCAGACATTCTAGCTTCTCTCTAGACCATGTCCCTGTGGGTGCGGGATGTAAATTGCACAATTATGCGTTTCCTGAACAAGGGCCAAGTCTGTGGCTAACCCTGTATATTGTTTGGTAGTTTAATTTATAATAAAACATTGTATTTAATAAACTACGTGTTTTTTTGTGTGAAAAAATCTTAATTTGTAAAGATCCTAGTAACTAAAGTTGTCAGATTAATGTAGTGAGTAAAAAGTACAATATTTCTCTCTAAAATGTAGTGGAGTAAAAAGTAGAAAGTAGCATGAGAAGAAAAGACTCAAGTAAAGTACAAGTAGCTGAAATGTGTAGTTAAGTACAGTACTTATTTACAAACAAAATCCAAACTATAGTTGACGGCGATAGTTGACGGAGATAGTTGCATCATGACAGAAAGCAAAAAAAAGAAAATGCATGCAATACAAATCGAATCAGCACTCATGTATCGTAAAATTATCGAATCGAGACAAAGGCATATTGTCCCAGCCCTACTTGTTAATAACTGTGCAGCATTATTTTGAACTAAACTTAGCACAAAAAGTAAGGAAATTTGTGTTTGGTAGATTATTTCTCTGTGGTAACAATGCTTTTTGCGGACTGATCTCATGAAGTGGCGTACGTATGACACGGCAATTCGTATGCTGTTATTGGCATGGTATGAAGATGCACAGTCGTTTTTCAGCGTGTTTATCAACGCCGTTTGGCCTCCATTGACTTACATTACCTTGCGTTTGCGTCTGAATTGACGCGGTAGCGAATAGTATGAAAGGGTATGAAAAGGTTGGTCGGGGTGGTGGATGGGTAAAACAAAGGACTTTCACCCAGGAGACCGGGGATTACGTTCCACGTGTGTTGTTTCCTTACCATGTTTTTCTTTTCCTAAACCCAACACAGTTCTTTTCCTAATCCCAACCGTTTTTTTCTTTTCCCCCACGTGTGACGTTAAAACCAACCGTAGCCTCGCGATAACACTTAGCCTCATGATAACACATAGCCTCGCGATAACAGGTAGCCTTGCAATAACACGCCACGTGGCTTTAGAAAGTGCTGTGTATGTTCACGCTGTGATACAGTAGACTGCCGTCTGCCGTATACAGCGTAGATATACACACTGATTGCTCAAAATGCGTACAGATAACACGGCACTTGGCTTTAGGAAAGTGGCATGTATGTTTACGCGAAGTCATGATGTCACATTGCTTTTTGGCAATAAATCTTATACCATTGGAAAGGTGGTTTAATTCCCTTTCAAATGGTGCCCTATTTGTAAGGAACATGCATTTTTGGGATGAGCAGCAGTGCTGAGTATGTGGGTTGCGAAATTTAACAATCGATTCATTTCACAAACATTCTTCAACCAGCATTTGTCGCAAGTCAGCCAATGTGGTTGTGCTGGTCACCCTGGCACAAACGGCACGCCCAAGTAGAAAGTGTCATGAAAGACTCAAGTAAAGGACAGGTACCTTTTAACATTTATACTTAAAGGGAAATTTCACCGCTGGAAAGCTGAATATATCTTTAAATTGGGTCACTTATGTAGTAGAAATGTGAAAAGAAAATTGAAATTGGTGCCTTCTAGGCCGAGATAAGCCAGAAAATGTGTTTTTGGCTGATATGGATGAAAGACACCAAATCCCAGAATGCACTTGCTTTGCTGCTGTATGAGGCCACTCCCAAGCCACGCCTACCCTTTACAGACAGACAGTGAGACGATTAACTCAACAAGTGTGTTTTATTGTCATTTCAACCATACACGGAAAAACGTTTCACCGTGGCTCAAGTGGTGTTACACATTTAAAACATCCTTTTTTGCCACAGCTGATACATTATCCGGACTTCTTTCAGCGGATTGATTGATAGCTCCAGAGTGAACAGAACTGTGTCCATGGCAACGCTCTGCTATGCATGGCAACGGTGTGTTATCCTTAGCAGCGGTCTGTTATCAAGAAATAACAGACCGCATTCTACATTAGAATTCAACCAAGCCATGTAATAAAAGAAGGCTAACACATAGCTACTAGCATTAGCTCTTGGTGGGCTGTGGTATAAACATCAAGTATAAACACAGTCGTACGATTGTGTGGGATGTAGCTAGAATTGTCGGCATTTTACAGTCACAAACTCCACCAGCCGTTAGCAGTTAGTTGGATACAAATCACCCATTTCTGCAACAGGCAGTCCGGGGTAACACAGCCCACCTCCACTAGTAGTCTTACCCGGTGACAGCAGGCTGGATTGTCCACAGCAATATTTCCACAACAACAAAAACACAGCACAGCAGTCTCTGAACTCGCGTTGGGAGTTTCGTTGAAGTTGGATGTAGTCCAGTTTGTTTGATGGAACAGGTGGCCGGCTAGCGTTAGCTTTCCATCGGCACACTCGTTCAACACTCCCCGCTGATGAGGTCTCCTCACCGGCCAGAGGAATGCCCACCACCGCTGGTCTCCGTGCAGGCAAAGTTCGCGTAGTGCGTCGAGTATTGCGTCCGTAATTAAGTGTCCTGCATATTCTCCGATGTGTTCCAATGTATCCCGGTGGTACACGTGTATGGTAGTTTGAATGCACATAATTGTTGATCTAAAATTTCCAAGACTGTATGGCTGCAGCCTGGAGCGTCCCATATCATGCCGTCCCTTCTCATGCTGTCCCGCCTGGGGCCATCCCCGACCTTCTACTTTTCAAAATAAAAGCTTGCGTCCCAAAATTTCCGTCGGGATGAACAGTTTCTGCTCCTGCTGAGAAGCTAAGCGAGGATTCAAGATGGCTGACACTCGTTTTTTCCTCGGCAATCTCCGGAAAAAGCCGACAGTCCAACCCCCTTTGGGCTATGCGGAAGTGGCTCCTAATACAGGCTGTAGTCTTTTGCCTCTGGGCAACAAAGCCTCAGATGACGCAAATCGTCATTTTGCGTCATCCAGCCCCACAATACAGAGATCTCCCCTCTCAGGGGGACATGAGGGAGGGAAGCATGGTCATTCAAAAATACTACCAGGTTTCTACTGATACAAAGCTTAATGCTAATCGGTGAAGTTTCCCTTTAAGTACAGCACTTGAGTAAATGTACTTAGTAACATTCTACCACTGGTGTTAAGTTTGTAAATGTAAATACTTTTTTGTGTTCAGCCAAAAAAACAAATTTATTGTATATACATGTGTACCCTTAGGCAAATGTATTCTCTGATTCAACTGTTTTTTTTTGTTTTTTTTTAAATAATTTATCAAATAAATTTAACTTAAGTTTTTAATGTTACGTTTTATGCCATTATGACTGTGTTATACTGCTCAAAAAACATTTAGGAGCTATTCCTCCTTCTGGCCATGGTTCTGCTTGTTAATTTTAGACGCAAGACTTGCAGATAGAGTGGAAAAATGAGCTCACGTAAGTAAAAATGTCACAGGAGCAAAAAACGCTCAAAAATAGCTTGATTTGCACAGGGTTAACTCAGTTCAGTTTCTTTTTCCCAGTCAAGAGGTTGTTTAGATACACAGTTTACCAAGGTAACCCAGTTATAAATAAAATAGTTCAACCCACAAACTTTTAAAGCTATGTTTTTCCATTCATTATGAATGGGGGTAGTGCCCCAGTTTGCCACAGGGGGGACACTCCAAAAAACATGCAGCTGGCCCAACCCCACCTCACGCTGTGATGGCAAATCATGTTACCGGAGATCAGACTTCCCGGTAGGGCTGGGCGATAGGTAGAAAATCACACATCACGATATTCTTGACCAAATACCTTGATATCGATATTGCGGCGATATTCTAGGGTTGACTATTGGTGCTTTAAAGGAACACGCTGACTTATTGGGATTTTGCTTATTCACCGTAACCCCCAGAGTAAGACAAGTCAATACATACCCTTCTCATCTCCGTGCGTGCTGTAATGCTGTCTGACGGCTCCAGCGGCATCAGGCCAGCACAGAACATGCAGGTGGATGGTTCCAGTAATCCTACTGCTCCCAATAAGTGACAAAATAACACCAACATGTTCCTATTTACATGTTGTTATTTGTAGAGTCACAGCGTGTACAAAAAACAACATAACATGAGACACAGCCGTCTTTTAACAGTAAACAAACCGGGAACTATATTCTCAGGTGGAAGAATATAGTACTTGGGCGGAGTGATATGCTCGCAGCAAGCCTGTCTGAGAATATAGTTCCCGGTTTGTTTGCTGTTAGAAGATGGCTGTGTCTCATGTTACGTTGCTTTTTGTAAACGCTGTGACTCTACAAATCACAACATGTAAATAGGAACATGTTGGCTTTATTTTGTCACAATTTGGAGCAGCAGGCTAGTTGGAACCAGTTACCTGCAGGATCTGTGCTAGGCTAAGCTAATGCTGGAACCGTCAGGCAGCGTTACAGCACGCACGGAGATGAGAAGGGTATGTATCGACTTGTCTTACTCTGGGGGTTACGGTGAATAAGCTAAATTCCCAATAAGTCGGCGTGTTCCTTTAACAAATTATCTTCACACTTAGAGTTTAGATGAATAATCGTCAGTAATGTCTAGGGTTGGGCATCGTTTGGTTATTAATGATTCTGATTCCAATTCCGATTCTTCCTTTCGATTCCGGTTCTTATCGATTCTCGATTCCGATTTTTTGAGTGGTGGAGTTGAAACGGGTCACATGCTTATTTCACAAATAAGAGGAATGTTTTATTTTTATTCAAAGGTGGGTTGCAGTTTGACGGGGCTTCTTCAATGTAAAAAAAAAAAGCCACACTAGAGCACAGCTTACTGTGCTCCATTGCTGCAACACAACAAGCACCTGGCCGCTACGGAAACCAAAACTTGCACATGTTAAATTTGGAACCCATGATCAGATTTGAAACCAAATCCTCCAAAACGATTCCAAGTAGGAATCGGTTCTCGATGCCCAACCCTAGTAATGTGGACATAATGTCTAAGTGGGGAAAAGACAAATAATAGAACAGCTAGAACAGTCTGTAAGTTCAGGAAATGACATCACTTTACTGAAATGCAGCCTTTAAAACCTGTAAAAGACAACACTTATGTCATATCATGATATTTCCATAACCAAAATCTAATACGATATCTAGTCTCATATCACGATATCAATATAATATTGATATATTGCCCAGCCCTACTTCCCGGTGTGTTTTGAGCCATGGTTTGAGGTGGGGTTTGAATCCCGTACAGTAAACAGGAAACATCAGTATGCATGAGCATGAGTTTCCAGAGTGAAAGCGTACTAGCTCTTGCCTAAAAAGTCAGCGGCTCAGTATTGAATACGGATTTGGGGTCCCGAGGTAAAGCATATGATGTTATTATGAACCTGTGTCCTTATCAGAGTGAATTTAGTTACCTAGCAGTATTGTTAAGATTCACATTAATTAATGTGTTCTGGCTTTCAGCTTTACCTTCAGATGTCCAGAAAGTGATTGTTGGTGAAGAGCAGGAGTGGAGCTCATGTTTGGACCAGGAAGAAACAAAGCCCCCACACATTAAAGAGGAACAGGGGGAAGTCTGGACCAGTCAGGAGAGGGAGCAGCGTCAAGGGCTGGAGGAGGCTGATATCACCACGTTTTCATTTACTCTGGTCCCTGTAAAGAGTGAATATGATGAAGAAAAACCTCATTCCTCACAACTTCATGAAAGACAACCTGAACAGATGAAAACAGAAGCTGATGGAGAGGACTGTGGAGGACCAGCACCAGTCAGACACTCCGATCCAGACAGACATTTACAGCCAGACACTGACAAGACTAGAGACACTTCTGAACCTGAGACTGATAGAAGTGGTGATTGGAAGCAGACCAAAATAATTCAGTCAGATTTAAACTCTCTGAATAGCGATCAAATATGTAGTACTGGTGACAAACCATTTAGCTGCTCTGGGTGTGGAAAAAGATTTGTCACCTATAAACACTTGAAGAGACACATGATATCTCATACAGGAGAGAAACCATTTAGCTGCTCCATCTGTAAGAAATATTTTGCGTTGAGACAACGTTTACAGGCACACATGAGAATCCACACAGGTGAGAAACCATTTAGCTGCCCCACCTGTAAGAAAGCTTTTACAGAGAGCGGAAGTTTAAAGAAACACATGAGAATCCACACTGGAGAGAAACCATTCAGCTGCTCCGTCTGTAAGAAAGCTTTTACAGAGAGTGGAAATTTGTATAAACACATGAGAACCCATAGCCGCAAGCCAATTCTGAAGAAATGCATGAGACGCCACACCGGAGAGAAACCATTCAACTGTTCAGTCTGTAAGAAAGCTTTTACACTGGGTGAAAATTTACAGAAACACATGAGAACCCACACAGGGGAGAAACCGTTTAGCTGTTCAATCTGTAAGAAAGCTTTTTCCGCGAGCGGAAGTTTACATAGACACATGAAAATCCACACAGGAGAGAGACCGTTCAGCTGTTCTGTCTGTGAGAAGGCTTTTTCAGTGAGTGGGAATTTACATAAACACATGAGAACCCACACAGGAGAGAAACCATTTAGCTGCTCAGTCTGTAAGAAAACTTTTACAGAGAATGGAAGTTTACATAAACACATGAGAATCCACACAGGAGAGAAACCATTCAGCTGCTCCATCTGTAAGAAAGCTTTTACTGTGAGTGGAAGTTTACAGACACACATAAGAACCCACACAGGAGAGAAGTCTTTTAGCTGCTCAATTTGTAAGAAATCGTTTATATTGAGTGGAAATTTACATAAGCACATGAGAACCCACACAGGAGAAAAACCATTTAACTGCTCAGTCTGTAAGAAAGCTTTTACAGAGAGTGGAAACTTACATAAACACATGAGAACCCACACGTGATAGAAAACCATTTAGACGTGTGGAGTAGAGCTTCAGTCAAGAAGGAGAGCAGAGCTCCTCAGTCAGGTGTACAAACTTTTTAATTCAAAGTTAATGAGGTCTCTAAGAGTGATATAAGATGTAATACTCTGTTGGTCTTTTTAAAAAAGTCAGAAAATCTAAAATCCAATAATCCTATTTTAGAAATGATTTTGACAGTTGCAGTTGGATTATGAAGTTAATGTTTGGATCATTAATAACTCTCTTAACCTTATTCTTGTAGCGCTTGGAGTAAATTAGTAAAGTAAATATCCTTTAGGCAGGGGAGGGTACAATCTCTACCTATAATCATGCATTGCAGGGCCTTACCGTACTGTTCTGTGCTGTTTCTGTACCAAGCATGATGAGGTGAAGCTCTTGATGATGCAGGATTAGAAATTCCTCAGTATTTGAGGGGATATCTGGAAGTTCCTCAGGCGTCTGAAACAGTCTCTGCCTTGCCTTTCTCAACACTTAATCAGTATTCAGCTCCCAGACCGTCAGTGAACATGAACCGACCAACATGAACTTTTAAGGTCCAATATGTACTAATGACAGCTAGCATTTAAAATGGTTACTGCAGTCCAAATTCTAAATACTGGAGTCATCTACCCCGTTCCCTCCTCCCCAGCGTTGAAGTTCACGGGGGTTGCCAGGTTGCGAACGTGAAACCCAATGTCCCACAATGTCAACGTCAATGTTAGCTAGATGCTAGTCTCGCATTGCCAGACATTACTCCACAGGGCAGCGGAGTTGCTAGATGCTGCTATGTTGACAGTTATAAAAGCCGGTGCTCTCACGGAGCTCTGTACCCGGCCCGCAAGATAAATTTGATTAGCCAAAACGTAACAACGACCGTGACCTTGCAGAGCTTTGTGCCCGACTGACAGCTACCCTTTCTCCACTTAACGTCACTGCAACAGCCGCTAAAAAGACCCTGTTTGTCAGCTACAGCCGCTGAACAGAAGCAGGGAAAGAATTTCGGCGGGGGGAGGGTGGGGGGGGAGATTTTCGTTACTAACCTTACTATTTTACAGACCCTGTTATACAGCTTATCTTTACACTGCACATTACACTTTATGGTTGCATGCCAGTGTGTATCTAAGTGGGAATCATCTCATCACAACCTTGAAGCTTGCGATGGGAACGTTAGCCACAAGAATATTCCTTAACCTACATTGCAAATAGAATTGTAGAGAACATAAGCTTACCAATCCAATATTTCAGGCCACAAGGTTGTTTTGGAAAGTAAAATTGCATGTTTCCATTATTCTGAAATCAAACTTGCGGTTACTCTCATATGTCCATCATGGCGGTTGGCTGTGGCCCGCTTGCCTGGTCTTCCGGTAATGTTAGCGTGTTAGCATGGCGCCGTTTGCACCAGTTGGGATCACTTCACCGGCTGTCTAATTTTTTTTTTGCAAGTAACGTAACTCGAGTACTACATAATTTAATGTAGTGTTAATTTCGTCAGACGAGACTAAATATGTTCGTCAACGACCTTTTTTTCCATGACTAAGACGAGATGATGACGAGACTGCACCAATGTCCAAAAACGTTGAGTATGACCAAATTAACATGCATTATTGTTGACGAAAAATGACGAGACTAAAACATTTTGCATAAAATAACTAAGATTAAAATCTCACTTAATTTTTGTCTACAACCGTCTCTACTTTTTCATCATGAGATAGAATATTCAGCTGTTACCGCACTGGCATCTTAACGACCGTTATATACCGGACTAAGCAACGCAGATTTTGGCAGCGTTTCTTTGTGAAGCTCCTAAACATTGCCGCATGTCACTCTAGTTAACACTACGCTTTGCAGCAGGTAACGTTAGCCTACCTTTAGCTAGCAGCTGGAGTAAACATGGTTAAAATACTGGTGTAGAAGTTTGTCTGTATTTCACTGTAGAGGATTCCTGTAGCAGACCTGCCAACCTGTACGCATTTTGTGTAGTAGATACGCATTTTGACATCAAAATACAGTGATACGATTTGTCACTTTAAACTATGCGAAAAATCAGGTGACTGCTTTGCGTTGACTCATTGACGTGCAGTAGCCTAGCCATCTCAGTCTAACTCTTGATGATAGTAGGAAGCTAAAACTTATGTCTTAAACAGCGTAGCAGCCACGAGCATGTTGGGGAAAAAAAAACTAAAGAAGAAGAGTTCGACCAATCACACCGTCGGGTCTCTTCCTCTAATGTCAAGCGGGGATATCGGCTACTGGTAGTAAAACTTAAAAGCATCAGATGAAAGTGTTATTTATTCCTCTCTCATTCCCGTTTTGGTTGGTTTCCCCAAGGGAGGATGGTGCTTGCAAAGGTAAACAGATTTGATGTAGAAAGGTGAAATGAATTAATTTACGTATCCTACCTGTCAACTATGGAGAAATATTATTTATATTATTATTAATAAAGTCTTGGATTTCGTTACAAAGGTCTTATATTGTTTTGCCTTTCCTATGATTAAGTTCATACCGTAACAAAATTAACTGTTACTAATGTAGCCTAATTAAAAACTGACCGGAGCCCGTCGCTGGACGCACCGGACCGAGACACAAAGTAAACACGCCTCTCTGACCGGTACCGGGGGGTTAGCGGTTAAACTGTGCAGTATGTGTCGGTGTCTGTCGGACCTTGGCTGGCCGTTCCGTGCCTTCAGACAAAGCTCAAGGTAACAGACTAACGGCTTATTAGCTTGCCAAACACCGAGCGGTAACATCTGCAAAGATTGGCTCTGTGAGCGCATCAATCTGCTTGGTGTGTCTTATAACGAACGGCAGCCGCTGGACTCTAACACCTGTTGATCCGTGCAGGACTGGAAGACTTACTCACATCATGTATTGCAGTAAAAGTAGAAAAAACAGTGTTGTAGAGGACTTGTCAGTTACAAGTCCTGCATTCACCATCTTCCCTATGTAATTTTACAAAAGTATTATCAAAATATACCAAAAGTAAAAGTGCCCATTATGCAGTGTAATATATTTTATTTTATTGGATTATATTATGATCCAATTAATTGTATTAAATATGACCGATAATTAAAATAAAATGTTTTATTTAATTCAAGTAGCCTACTTGAACATACAGTACAGGCCAAAAGTTTGGACACACCTTCTCATTCAATGGCTTTCTTTATTTTCATGACTATTTACATTGTAGATTCTCACTGAAGGCATCAAATCTATGAATGAACACATATGGAATTATGTACTTAACAAAAAAGTGTGAAATAACTGAAAACATGTCTTATATTTTAGATTCTTCAAAGTAGCCACCCTTTGCTTTTTTTGATAACTCTGCAAACCCTTGGTGTTCTCTCAATGAGCTTCATGAGGTAGTCACCTGAAATGGTTTTCACTTGACAGTTGTGCTTTGTCAGGGTTCATTAGTGGAAGTTTTACCCTTATTAATAAAAAATTATCAGAAATAATTTATTTTAAAAAACACTAAAATGTTTTGACTAAAATGACGAGACTAAAACTTGACTAAGATACCTTGAGTTACCTTTCTGACTAAAACTAGACTAAAATGAGACTTCTAATCGACTAAAACTTGACTAACAAAAAAAGATATGTTAATGACTAAATATGACTAAAACTAACAAGGACATTTGGCACAAGACTAAGACTACGACTAAATTAAAAATAGGTGACAAAATGAACACTAATTTAATGCAAGCACATGAATGTTGAAATGACTGAAAATTAATGAAGCTCAAAGCTTACCTGTTTAGGAAGAAATTGGCCAACTCTGCGTCCTTTTGGGCTGTTAACTGTCTCCATCTTTTAAATCCATCTCCAAAATGTACCAATGTTTTACCACGTTTTTGGTCATGCAACTGTTTAGAAATATGCAAGTTTTTTTAGGTCGGGTAGAATATATCTATCTCTGTTAATCCAATTTGTTTGGTTGCTGCTACCATCGCTGCAGCCTGTTGTTTTTGCGTGTTTGTTTGTTTCATGTCTGGCAACCCCGGTGTCCAAATGGGCAGTTGACAACAGCAGAGTCCAAAATAAAAACAGACATTCTGTCCCAGAATGGACATTTCAAAGTAAACAATTCTGGTTTTAGCATTGTTGTCCGAGAAGATAGTATTTCAACTTACCACGTTTCCTTAATATCTGATGACATATTGTGGTCATCTTTTGATTAAATACAGTAAATATATTACATATTGGACCTTTTAAACAAGTTTATACATTGATGATTCTCCAGGATGTTAGTTATATCATACATTTGAATGAAGATATATTTGGAAAAAGAAAACTCAAATATGTTCTGTAATTATATTGGCATGTTATGGAATTTATTCTAATAAATAATACGATAAACAGGAAAAACGTTTACACTGATGCTGTTTTCGATGCCTCCGTCTGGCAGAGCATGTTGCTTTAATATGGTGATCGTATACAGTATCAGTATTTTACACAGTGTTTATTTTTATGGCTTTAGATTGTTTTATTTTTGTTACTGGATGTTTGTTTTATTGAAGGCATGTTTTAAGCATTGTGAAAGGTGCAATAGAAATAAAGTTTTACTAATTACGTGATCCTCAGCACAGGACTATATGTCTTTTACAATTAGATTAATTCCGATACCTGTAGCTTTATGCGTTATGGCAATGCTTTTTTTTTTCTCAAAATTGGTTGTTCACTTTAATTCACAGTTTAATATCCAGTATTCAGTGCTGTCTAAACTGCTCCAAATTCCAAACCCCAAGTCCATTGTGTACCCAGAAAACCAAGTGTGAAGTAGATTGGATGAACGGTTCATGAGATATTTCAAAGACAGACACACACACATATCTTGATTTATTTGAGAGATTAAAGGTTATTTACTGTTGAAGCAAAATGGATGGCCATGAAGTGAGGCAAAGTCAAGGGAGATATCAGAATTACTTTTAAGTATTTGTAATTTATTTATTTGATAATGGATGAAAATATATTTTACATGTTTGTAATTGATTACATGCCACTCTGCAACACAGTAGAGACCTTATTTATTGATATATTTCAATATCAATCCAGCTTTCTACAATGTGCTACATTGGCAAGTGACTAATGCTTATGCTCGGTGTCTAAACCATATCAGAATGGTATAAGGTTACAACATTCAACATACTCATAAAGTTATTGTTTAAGGTCCGTAGGATTGTTTTAATCATGATTGTATAGCATTTTCACACACTATCCTACTCATACCGCCCATGGCTGCTGCACCTGTATTCACCTTCTGTCTGAGACGCTCTGTTGGAGTGCCTGTCTCTTTAAGCCCCCCCTCCCGAAAAAGCCCAGTCTGCTCTGATTGGCCAGCATGTTTCCTGGTGTGGTAGAAATTCTAATACCTAGGTGAGATCTGAAATAAAACTTCATTCAACCAAGTATTTGAAGGAATTTATTCTTTGCGCAAAGAAAGTTCAGTTCGTCATGAGAGTCTGAGAGAATGAGCAAAGAGTCTTGGAGAATCACTTGCTTATTAACCCCTCTACCAGCTGACAGCAGTGGGGAGGAGGGTAAAATGAACAGCCCTTTAATCCATCTGACCTCCAAATCTGTGACCAAAATGGGAGGTAGAGAAAAACCAGTCACTGCACTTCAGATAAACAGAAGAGCGAAGAATTAGGCCATCAAGGTCCTTACATCAAAACAGAGGTAAAGAGTCCACAAAGCTAAAAATTACAAAACTCAATAGTAGACAAGTTAGTGATTGTCCATTACACTTCTCCCTTTTGGATATTGTTCAACTGATATTTTACAAAATATCTACATAGTTCCTTTAACGTGAAGCAAAACAAACATTTGCAAGAGCTCAATTTCAGATATAATTAAACACTTATGCACAAGAAGCTGTGTCCATGCACTGCCTAACAGGAGGCTGCGTGAAGAAAAGACTCACCAAATCAGTGAGATCTCTGACAGAGGTCAAAGGCACACACTTCGAGCCAAACTTCCCATCTCAAATATGAAAGCTGCACAGTAAAAACAGAAGTGTTAATTTAACTCCTATAGAGTTGAATTTAACTCTGTCAGATAACATTTGGTCCCACTCAAAATCAGTGTAAAATGTACTCTTTGGTCAGTGTAAAATTTTTAGAGTTAATTCTACTCAATATTGTGTAAAAAATAACAATGAAATGTGTCAAAATATTTAACACTGTAGTTTAATCACACTGTTGAGAGAAATATGATTACACTTTATAGAGTTAAGTCAACTACAATTTTACTTTCAAAAATGAGGCTTTAAAGTGTAATGTTATTTACTTTTCATTTCTCTAGTTTTTGTTTCAATATAAATCATATGATGCAATAAATGACACTTTAAAGTGTAATGATATTTACTTTTCATTTCTCTACAGTTTTTTTAATTTAAATCATATGATGCAGTGTTACTGAATTATAGAAATATCAATACTATCAAATTAAACGAACCACAATAATACAAGATGACAGCAGCCACATTTATTGAAAAATAAAAAAGTATAACTTCAATGTCGGTGAATTTACATTTTACACCCATTGCCTTGTCTATGACAGAGAAGTATAACATCATAAAAATGTTCATCAGAGAAAGCAATATGGCACGACAAGGAGAGCTGTCATTTCCTCCATATGACCTTTGTATGTCAAAAGGCCTAGGGTAGTGCAGGTTGTCAACATGAAAAAAAACTAAATCATGCTTTGATCTGATCACCTCATATGCATGGAAATGTTCTTGAAAAGTTACTGTAACTAAAGGCACTGTGAGTAGCAACAGTTTTTCACACATTATCAGAACTGACTCAATCTGATAAAACAAGGGCACTTCAGAGTCAACTTTGCCACAGATAACCAAGTGTGGGCGATAAACAAACCCATTATGTTTAGCCCAATTAACCTTCATAACCTGAATGCTACTGGGCACTTGCATTGCCAAAGCAATTCCAGAACCTCCTTTTACCATATTTAAAGCCACCATTTTTCCTGGACCAACATCTAACCGACTAAAAGTTGTTGATCTTCGCCAACTATATGCCATATGATTCTGATGCTTTTTTTGCCAGCGTTTTGGTAATATTTTTAAACGATTTAAGCTGATTTTGAAAAAATTATGTTTGCCTTCATACCTCATACACCAACTATGAAGTACAGGCCCTATTTTCTGGATGCAGCGGGGATAGTGGATAAGAAAATGGTGCTTTGGTAAAAGTTTTTTCTGAGGATACAACTTCTTAAACAGTGTATGGTGATCAACAATTAAATGTTTTAAATATACACATAGACCTTGAGATAACATGGGCGAGAAAATAATGTTAATTATTTGCAGTAATAAAAGAAGCAGGCCCCAGTGTTGGTCAGTAGAAGTTACCAAATCTCCAAAGATAAGAGGAACATTCCTAAGTAAGCACCAGGACTGAATTGCATTCAGTCCCAGATCATTAGATCCTTCACTTAAATTAACAGTCACAGGCCTGTTGTTTCTCTCTGTGAAACCATAATCAAAACTTTGTATTCTTGAATGTATTTCTCCTGATGTAACATGTTTTTCATTCAAATACAGAAATAATAACTTCAATTCGTACTGGCCAGCCCCTTCTAACACATCATGCATCACATCAACTGAGAAGTTCTCAGTTGTGTGAAAATACCTCAATGAATTTAATATGCATGACCTTTTCACACCAAAAACATACGGAAGGGATGGATTACAAGCCATTTCTTGACAGTGAGCAGTATGCATATCTTTGGTGCGTAAAACTATTTTGGAAGAATCTTCAGAGAATTCTGTTTGAAAGTCCTCCTTTTCTGCTAAACAGAACCTGCAACAGTACCTTGCACTGAAAGACTCCACCAGACCAAACAAACTATGCAAACCCAAATTATCAACTGTTACCTGTACTACAGTGCCACGTAGATAACCACCGTATAATGGAATCTCAATACCATCGCTCTCTAACACTTTAATGTCTCGAACAATGGGAGCAAAAATTTCACTAAAACCATATCGTTTAACATCTTGAGTATGAAATAAGGCGCACAGGTGTATGTTAGCCAAAAAAGAATTCCATTTTGGAGAGAAGTTTCTTAAAGTAAAATATACTCCACCCAATTTATGAATACCTCGCTTAGAACCCAGAGGGTTGGCGACCTCAAAATCATCATAGAACATCTGGATCTGTATTGTCTGCTTCTCAGTTGAGAACAGGGGGTGACTTTTACAAAAAGATCCATCACAAATATCTCTCAGTCTAGAGTTGCTGGTAGCTGAGCTTTGCAACATTTCTGCAAGATACTGACTTTTAAATATTGACTGCAGTGTAGATAAAATTGGAATATACATGAATTTATCTTGAACTACGACCTGATCATATGTTCCAGTCTTTTTATTTCGTCTTGTGTCAAATCTTGAACCAATCACACATTCAACTGGTTCAACTATTTCCCACTTGGCAGTCATAAATTTTGATCGCTTGTATTCCGAATTTAGAACTGTGAAAGGATTCTCTAACCCCTCAAAACACGCCTCAACTTTCTTGCACATTTCTGTTTCTCTTTCATTACTAAATACATGCTTTATCACTGTTTCTTTAGCATGCTGATGGATATCTTGAACGATCTCTTCCATGGAAATCACTACAGTATTCACTGTACTTTGACCAACACCTGCTGCCTTTAGATCAGAAATTACAGCTGCACAACTATTTACAATGTATGGCGAAGATAACTCTGACTCAGCCTCTAAACATTCAGTCGACACTTCAACATGAGAAATATTACTGGTGTTGACGGTACTTTGAGGGTCTGAAAGATCATCTTCTACAGAATCTACTAAACTGCTTCCATGGCACTTGTTAAGATGTTTTCTAAAACCAGAAAAGCTACCAAAAGAACGTGAGCATCCTTCTTGACCACATTTCAGAAAAAGAGTCCTGCCTGTACATAGCCCATGAATTATCTTAAGGTGCTTAACAAGGTTGTTTGGACTTCCATGGTCACTTTTGCAAAGAAAGCACTTCATAGTTTTATCTCAACTAACGCACCATTCTTGCTCGCAACTCAGCAACTCTAGGAGTCTCCTTTGTTTCCCCCATGTCGATGTTATAGATGGTTGTTTGCACAAAAGTGAAAAAGCTGCTCAAGGAAGAACTGTATGACGTACCAAATACGTAATGGGCTTTAAAGACTTCGTCAAAAGCTCCTACTGAACCTGTTGCCTTGCATGGAAGTGCATGCTTGTCAACCACAATGAAGTAGGAGTGAATGCTGCTCTGTGTGGATCCCTGGGCGAGAAGGTAGGGCTGACTGCTTTGGGTGATGTTGTCAAGATGCTGCTGCACACTGGTTCCAACCTACAAAAAAAACAAAACACATTCAACAGAATTGTTTTGGTGACTAACCTCTGACAATAGATAAGATCACCTCAAACTGTGCACAACATTGAGATGATGGAATATATATTTTAAACAACTGTTAAGCATACCTTTTGAAATCTGATGAGCTGATCTACAGCTTGATATGCAGACATCTTTTCCGGGCTCTTTCTATCTTGTGCAGATGGTGGTAGCAAATGTAGCAGCAGCAAGATGGCAGACATGTCACTGTCCCAGCCTACAAATAAGTAAATAAAAACCTGGTTAACATTGTGCCATAGCATAACATTCTAATTGACAACTTGCACCATTATGGACTTGTATACTGCACACCTACATAATCCACAGTAAAAAGTAAAACAGTTCATTCATACCATTCTCAACTTCAGCAGCTGACTCAGCATTGCGCATCAAATCCAAGAGTTCTGTGGTGGGTACAAGTCCATGGCTTTCCTTTATTAGTTTTGCTTTGAAAGTGGTTGGCCACTTCTCCAAGAATTTGTTGGCTGTGGCCTCACCAAACAGAAGTCTGAAATCTTGTTCTATCTGCAATGTAACACACAAAGACAGAAATAATGAGTGTTACCTGATGCTACATTAGATATTTTTGGTGATGCAGAGAATTAAGTTGTCATATCAGTCCTGGTGTGTCCAGAAATCTTGGGAAGACTGAGAAGACATCTGATGATTTGGCTTCATCGTTGACCATTGCTTGCCGATATATGAAGGTCATTTTCATCTTCTCACGGACAGTGTTTTCATCAGCAGAGTGTCTCAAAACAGCAATAGCTGCTTCCACATCCTCATCAGATGGCTCTCTGTCATAGGTGAAGGGCTGACGACCACGGCCTGGCCCACCAACTTAAGACAAAATACAGTGTTAGGAAATCCTTTCTGTACAATTCACAGGTCACCATTATTATTAAATGTCACTGATCAGAAAACATACCTTTAGGAGATTTGCTGACTGAGGCACCTCTTTCCTCTGCTGTTTTTCTTTGTATGGTCTTCAATCGCCATGCAAGGTATCCAGAACCACTCTCCGGATCGTAGTAATGTTCCTATATTATTATAAATAAATTATAAAGGAGTACTATTCCCATTTCAAAGAGTGAATATGTGCATAATGTTGCAATAACCCATTTACTTACATATCCATGTTGAGAGTATGGGTCTTCTAGATAGGGAAACAAAGCTACTATCCCCTGTGCATACATCACTCTGACACTTTTGGGGGGGGATGTCCTAGCATATGAATTCAAAGTTAACATCACACTGAATTGACATTGCACAACACATTTTACATAATTAATAACCGGAAAATAATAATGTTTCTTTACAGCCCATCTATATGCTTAATGCTTACCCATGTGTTTCTGTCATCTCAGCAGCAAGTATGTTGATCATCTGTCTTCTGGTGGCATCTGTCAGAGATTTGGTTTTTCCATACTCTTGCATAATGCGTTAACCACCAGGCTTTGATGTTAGGATTTTTTCAATCAACTATAGGTGGAATGAAATGTGCTTTCCGTAATTGTAAAACAAAATGTAATGCTGTCACATGATGAAACAACATTCAGATTGGACTTAACAGCAATTTTCACCACTTACTGCTTTTGCCTCATAGTTTATGTGGCATGGCCTTTTAGGCTGGCTTCCTTCACCAGCCGTTGCTTCTTCAACATCATCACACATAGTGAAATTCAGTTTGATGGTGTCATCAGATGTACCCGAGCATGATGATGATTGAGAGGTATCTGTTCATTATGAAATTTGTGCAAAACATAGAAACATATTACAATAAACTGTTATTTTTAAGACAATAAAGGTTCTCATTCTGGCCTTTAAACTAAAAAACTAATTGAATGAATGAATATCAAGTCCATTGCCCAGCATGATTCTGAAAGTTCCAGGTGACTCCTTTAGTAATTCTTCAAAAACATCTGAGTCACTTCTGTGTCAGACTGGTCATACACCTTAATGTCTGGCTTTCTGCTTTCTGGTAAGTTGAATTTTAGACACACTGTTAAAAAAAGAAAAAAAAAGAAAAACATGCATTCCTTTCTCACAAGAATCCAAGGTCATATTTAAGTTTGCCTCATGTATTCACAAAATGATGAAAGACAAGGATCTGCACCTGATTTTATGTTACTGAAAATAAAGCACAGCAGAAATGATTATAGACCTAACTAGATATCATAAGATAATAGCTTAATGCTGTATTATTTTGTCATTAGGGTGATGTGTATTGCTTTAACCTAATATACCCACCTTCTTTCAAGAAAGCATTGAATGTCAGCTCAGACAGCTTGACGTATTTCTGCTCTTCCCCGAGCTGAACACGCAACAGCATTTTGCCTCTGTTAACAAAGAAAATATATATTCAAAATCATCATTTAGTGCTGGTTCAACTAAGCGTTAGCTAACTATCCATTTCTCTCAGTAGTACTAGCTACGCAGTGCACTATGCATTACTTAGACGTTACACTGCAATTACAAAGGCTGAAGTAGACAAAGTTGTGCTGGTTGAATATAACTTTAAGCTGCCATTTTCTGCAGCAAATGGGTGTAGGCTAGTTCAAGTTTAGAGGCACGTTGTTCCATTAGCTACCAAATAAATATCTAGCTATGTGCCAAAGTTAGCTAGCTCATTAGCTATTTTAGTTCGAACAGTAACCATTAAAATGGTTAAGCAATGTTAAACAAACCCGTCATGCAAATCAGTGATCTAAGTTATCGTTTTATAACACCAACAAGCTAGCTAACTATCAGAAGCATGCTAACATTACCAGTATATATAGCTTTATAAAAAACAGTTAACGTTAGTGTAAGGAAGCCTGGGAAGCTATACAATAACGTTAGCTAACAATACTATCTGTATAAATGTTTTGTTGTTAGCGAACGTTATTTTACGTATTTACCATTCTGACAAACTTCATTCGTGAAAATATTGCAACACATAAAGAAAGACAGTTACCGATACTGATTGCTAGCTAGCTAACCCCATGACAAGCACAATCTGCGCTCATGCCAAACGGTGGTGTCCTTCAAACGAACTGATTAAGTTAACTTTACCTATTTTTAGCCATATGAAACAGCAGGCCATTCACAAAAATATCCAACATATTCCATGGGCATATCATAACAGTTATTGCTGTCAACCATCTGAACTGACAAGCTAATTTAGCTGGCTGATGACGAGCTCACTGCAAGGGGGACCACCGCATGGAACTCGTAACTTATAATATGACCTCGACATCAGCACAACTCTAAAATTATGTAAAGTTAAAAAATACAGGTTTGGTGTTGACAAAACGGATGTAACTTACCTAGCAATATCAGTGGCCTATAGCTACTCCTTTGCAATCTTCCTCCACCAACGTACGTGCCAAACTTCAGCAAAGCAGAGTGGCGGGTATTCATCACTGCTGTAGAGTTGAAATTGTCACTGCGTATCTGCAGATTTTTACACTCACTTTTAACACCACTGATAGAGCAACTTTACACTCAAAAATGTTGAAAATACTCTATCTGGGTTAAAATAACTTTACTCTGAAATATTAACACCCCATTTTTTACTGTGTGGAGATGGATAAAACCAGAGGTGTATAGTCCAGGTGCCAGAAAGTAGAAATCCTGTCCAGCAGCTGTCCCAACCATCACTAAACCAGCTCCTCTACCAGGTAGATGAGCTCGTTAGTGAAAACACCTGTTGTAGATGTAGAGGCAGATCCAAAAACATGGCAGGATTTTTACTTTCTGGCACCTGGACTATACACCTCTGGATAAAACAATCGTCGTGACTAACCTCTCTAACTATGAATGCCACTAGACAAACCCCCCCCCCAAAAAAACTCAAAGGCTGGATGAGAGGAAAAATATCTTGAAACACTCTTACATCAAACTAAAATGTTCCTGTGTAAGCATATATCAATTTAATGCAAACACGGTGAGAAAAAGAAATAAAACCTAAAATAAAAATTAAATTATTAACAACAGTTATAATAAGTATCAATAACACCATTTTGTGGTACCATAGAGTTGAGAAAACTGTAAAAATTTTAAATCAAATTGTGTCAGTATTGTGACTCATCTTTATCAGGCAACGGACACTCCTAAATACAGATCATCTATTCTGACCAAATAGATTTATTAATAGCCATGTAATCAGTTATAGAACAAGTAGGAGCAAACAAACACTTCTCTCAAATATTAGTTGAAATCAATCAATTAAACAACGACGGGTTGGAAAGTTTCAATGCACACAATAATAAAATAGGCTGATTTCCAAAATTTCTGGGATTCAGGAACTTGACCAGAACCGTATGCCCAGGTTGGAAGGTGTGTTTGGGATTGTCATTGGAGAGAGACAGAGATAATGAAATATCACCGTAGATGCCATTCAATTTCGCATTCTGACCAGTGGTGATATATAAATATATAAATTTCAACCAGTACATTCATTTAGTTACTCGTTACTTTACAAATTAAGATTTTGCACACATGCAGTTAAAACAGTTAACAGTTAAACATATAAAATACAATGTTTTATTAAAATTAAACTACAGAACAATAGTATGGCCTACAAGTACATCTTTCTGATGACACACACATACTTTTACTTAACTAACATTTCAGCTCAGGACATTTACTTGTGCGGAGCACTTCCACAGTGTAGTATTAGCACTTTCACTGACGCAAAGAATCCAAACACTTCTACCAGTGCTAGTCACCTAAAGCTCTGCCAGTGTCAGAGATGGTAAAGAAAAATGCTGTACTCATTATTTGGGACATTAGCCCTAGTACAGGCCAAATATAATGACAAAATAAACTTCACAATCGCGCAACCTTTAGCAATGCAAAAACTTTCTTTAATATGTAATACACTGTGGTAGGTCCAATTGGCCTTTAAATGGACTGTATTTATAGCAACAAAAAAAAACATCTTGAGAGGGATTGAAAACAAATACTGCAAATAATGAATGTTAGGGTCCCTGGCTTGCGACTGTATTTTGGGATCAATGGTGTTATCCAGGTTGTGGATGTACTGCTAGTGGCACTTGTGGTGGCTCTGACGTCCCACATCATGAAGACCTTCGAGAGACTTGTCCTGGAGCAGCTAGGCAGTTTCAGCAGAAGACTCCTCTCACCCAGATGCACCACAGAGCGCCACAGGAAATCGTTCCTGCCTGTGGTCATTAAACTTTACAACACCTCCCTCAGAGAGTCACTCACCCCCTCTCTGTAAGCATTTCATCTCAAACATAGACAATAGACAATCACTTCTCCTTTTTTATTGCACTATAATCATCTCAACAGACAATTCATTTTCTCTTTTTATTGCAATATTTGCACATTATCGCTGTACATTTCATATTTTATATATTATTACTGTATATTTGTTTTTATTATATATGTTTAAAGTATTGATAATATATGTTGTTTTTATTTGTTGTTTGTATACCTGGAGTGGTAACGAAAATAATTTCCCCCTGGGATTATTAAAGTATTTCTGATTCTGATTCTGATTCTGACTTGTGTTTGCTTCCCAGTGTTGTGTGTTGCACATATAAGGCGAGCTTGACACAATTCTTTTTCATAAATTGTGAAGCAAACCAATTCGTGTTGGATTCAATTATTAAATCAAACCCATTCTCAAACTGAGCAGCAGCTAGCAGGGCAACATAGCTTTTTACCTGAAGTTAAAAAATTCTTCAACTCTTTGTGACCCTGAAAAACTCCAAGCATACAGAAAACGCTGGTGGTGTTTGTAGCATTGTGTAAATATGCTGTGCTCCCATTGCAAATATAAAAAAAGCTTTAATGGACAAATACTACCAGGTAGAGAAGTACATGCAGATGTTTGTTCCCCATCGACCAATCAATTGGTTGTAGAGTCGGTATAATGTCAGTCAGTTAAGATTTTCTTTGGTTGAATACAGCCCTAGTTCTCACGCATTCGGTATTGCTTTCAATTATTTATTTTTCTCAATCAATTTTTCTCATTTGATGTTATTTTCATCTGCTGAGTCAACAGTAGGGTTGGGTACCGAAACCTACGCAACCGGTAGTACTCGGATCGGATCAGATCGCAAATTTCGGTTCCTAATTTCGGTTCCACTTAATGTGTTGACTGAAATATTTTTCCTCCGTCGCTCCGAAACGGATGTAAAAATATCACACATTCTCTGTAGTCTACCGTTAACTAGCTACCGTAAATGTAGGCTACTTTTAAAATGCCATATTTTTCCTCTGGGCTCACCAAAATGGACGTAAAAGCATATTAGCCACTCTGAGCCGAAGGAAACCGAGCACAGTCGATAGATTTGTGCCTTTCCGTTGATATCTAGCACAAAGTAGACAAAGTTACATTCGGGGCTACACTCAAAACATTCAGGGCAAAATCGGCTCACGCCACTCCTGGTGTAAACTGGGACATTTTAGCGTCCCGACAGGCTTTTGTCAGGACTCAGGACAAGCAATTCAAAATCGGGACTGTCCCGGTCAAACCGGGACTGTCCTGGTCAAACCGGGACGTCTGGTCACCCTAGTGCACACACACACAGCCGTGAATTTGTGTGTAATGTAGAATGGTTGGCATTTAACAGTCACAAAGTCCACCAGCGGTGAACAGTTAGTTGGATACAAGCACCCCGTTTCTGCCACCAGTCCGTGTTAACACAGCCTACCTCCACGAGTCTAACCCGACAGGGAATATCTATCTGCTCGGAAGGCTAGCAGGCCTGGTAGCTGAATAGCGGAGTCCGGTACACTGTTGTTCAGCCATGTTTCCACAAAAACACAGCAGTCTCTGAACTCGCTTTGGGAGTTTTGTTGAAGTTGGATGAAGTCCATTTTGTTGTCTAATGAGCGGACACTTGGAAGCAGGATGGATGGGACAGGTGGCTGGCTAGCGTTAGCTTTCCACCTAGCTCAAACCCCTGCCCTCATTCCGCGTTTCCGCTTTCTCGCACACCGCTTTCGATGTCCCCTTCCCCGGCTAGCAGCATTGAGCGACACCGCAAGCTGAGGTTCTGGTCTCCGTAGCAGACGAAGCTTGCGTAGTGTGTTGAGTATTCTGTCTGTAATAAAGTGTCCTGCATATTCTCCGATCTGTACCAATGTATCCCGGTTGTACACACGTGTGGTAGTTTGAACGGTTGTTGCTGAAAAGAGAGAGCCTGTTAGCTTAGCTTCAAGATGGCTGACACTCGACTCGCATCGGGTAGTGACAGTCCCTGTCACATGGGTGGTGGGTTGAAAACATGCAGAACTAGCTGGCTGTAGTCCATAGTCTCTGGGCAAAAATACTTCCGATGACGCTAAATGAAGATTTTTGCGTCATCAGAGGCTTTTTTCCATAACCACAATACAGAGAAATCCAGTCTCAGGGGGACATGAGGGAGGGAAGCACAGTCATTCGAAAATACTACAGGGGTTCTACTAATACCAAGCTTAATGCTAATTGGTGAAGTATCCCTTTAAATTATTGTAGTTGTATGTTAGGTGACTTAGGATTACTTATTACATATTTAAGTACTTTAAAACGTTAATATATTGTTAAATTTAAATAATTTTCAATTTAAAAAAAACTCATGGTAAAAGAGCCTTTCTTTGATATCATTTTTCAGTTTTTCAAGAATCGGTTTAGGAATCGGAATCGTAAAAATCCAAGCCGCCACTTTGACGTGTCATGAAGCTTGTACTGTAGTTGTGAGCATTGTTAGCAAATGGTTGTGAGAGCCACGAACTTAACAGAAACAAAAGAGTTGGGACAGCTCAACGGTTATCTTAAAGTTAGGAGAGTTTATTTAAGATTTTGAAAAGTTAAGATGCTTGTGTAATGCACTTTTCTTATCTTAAGTTAGGATAGGAAGATTTACTTAGCAGCTGTTTGTCAGTAAAGGCTTTTTTCCTTAATCAGGTCCATTACCATGGTTACCAAACACTTAAGATAGGATCTCCAAGTATAGTAGTTGAAATATAAATAAACGCAGCATTATTAGAATTTAAGATTACTCCCTTCAGGGAAGGGTATTTTCTATATATCTTTACTGTAAATAGTTTCTATCTCCAATGCAAAACAGAATCTTTTTGGACACAATATTTTCGTTAAAGTGGACTCTGGTGTGGTTCAGACTGTTCATACAACTTAGTTTAGTTAAATACAGAGAGGATGTGAAAATATACAGAGACAGACCATTTTGGTAGTTGCACAGATACAGATAATGTAGGCAGCCCACAAAAAACTGACTGGGTTGTCTTTTTTCATAGTTTGTGGTTTGGTAGGCAAGGCAGCTTTAATTGCCTAGCACATTTCAGCAACAAGGTAATTAAAAAAAAATAAATACAGTACATAAAACATTAAAGCAGTTAAAGGTCCCATGACATGTTGCTCTTTGGATGCTTTTATATAGACCTTAGTGGTCCCCTAATACTGTAGCCTATCTGAAGTCCCTTTCCCGAAATTCAGCCTTGGTGCAGAATTACAGCCACTAGAGCCAGTCCCACAATGATCTTTCCTTAGTATGTGCCATTTCTGTGTCAGTAGCTATTGAAGAGGAGAGAGGGGGGGCAAGGTGGAGGTTGGGGGGGTGGCCTTGACCAACTGCCACTTTGCTCGTTTGAAAGCCATGATGTCTCTCTCTTTCTCATGGGTGGGCCAAGTTCTCTGGGTGGGCAAAGCAGAGAAAGGGGAGCTAACCTTGCTCCTTATGACCTCATAAGGAGAAGATTCCAGATTGGCTCATCTGAGCTTTCATTTTCTCAAAGGCAGAGCAGGATACCCAGGGCTCGGTTTACAACCATCACCATTTCTAGCCACCATAGGCAGGCTGGGGGAACTCATATTAATGTTGAAAAAAACTCATAAAGTGACATTTTCATGCCATGGGACCTTTAAAATATAAAAATGGCTAAAATAGAATACGACAGGTATAAACCACAAGAATAAAATTTTAAAACAGTTCAGTACACATAATGAACAATTGTAAGGCGGCATGACAAAGAAAAGTCTTCAGCCTCGATTTAAATTGAGTGAGATTGGCAGCCGACCTGCAGTTTTCTGGGAGTTTGTTCCTGATATGTGGTGCATAAAAACGGAACGCTGCTTCTCCATGTTTAGTTCTGACTCCGGGGACAGAAAGCAGAGCTGCCCCAGATGACCTGAGAGGTCTGGGTGGTTCATGATAGCAGGTGATCACAGGTAGCAGCAGATCAGAAATGTATGTTTTTCTTTATAAACCAACAGAAATATTTTGAAATCAATTATTTGTGGTACAAGAAGCCAGTGTAAAGACCTCAGAACTGGAGTGATGTGATTTACTTTCTTGGTCTAAGTGAGGACTCGAGCAACAGGGTTCTGAATCAGCTGCAGCTGTTACGATTGTCTACCATCCATGAGCAATATCTGCTGATAGAGGGCCAATACAGATCATTTTGTTGTTTTGTTTAGTTATAGTAGTTGTATTATAGGCAGTGTGCCTGTTTGTAGTGTATTGGGATGTCCACCAGGTGGCAGCGCAACCTAGATAATATAAAAGTGTGGGACTCTAGTATTATTAGATTCACAAGTCAGTCTTGTTACATTCTTTTCCCCTTTTCACACCTAACATGGCACATATATGCAGATTTTTCAAACAGTAAAATCTGCTAATGATAGATGGACTCCTTTCCCATTGCAAGTAGACGAGTATGCCTTTGTTTTCTTCTTCCGGTATGCCATGTTTGACCTCACAAACCTGCCAGAAAACGGGTGTTAACTTTTGCTGCTACAGTTTAACGTACAGTGCACAAAACTGCAAACTCTGCTAAACCGTTCTTATATCCATGTGCTGTTTATTAACTTAATATCTGTTTGCTACTAAACTTAAAGGGATACTCCACCGATTAGCATCAAACTTTCTGGCCGTGCTTCCCTCCCTCATGTCCCCCTGAGACTGGCTTTCTCTGTATTGCAGGTCTGGAAAAAAGCCTCCGGTGACGCAAAAATCGTCAGTTAGCGCCATCTGAGGCATTTTTGCCCAGAGTCTGTGGACTATAGCCAGGTAGTTCCGCATGTTTTCAACACGCCCATAGGGGGTTGGACTGTCGTCTTTCCTTGAAGCTTGCCAAAGCAAGCCATCAAGCCATCTAGTTTTTATATATTATCGTTTTTTCTATATATTTTAAATGTGTAACACCATTTGAGCCACGGTGAAACGTTCCGTGTATGTGGTTAAAATGACAATAAAACACAATTGAATTGAGTTGAATGCCTCACTATCTGTCTGTCTATGTCTGTAAATGGTAGGCGTGGCTTGGGAGTGGACTCATAAAGCAGTGAAGCAAGTGCATTCTGGGATTTGGTGTCTTTCATCCACATGAGCCAAAAACATATTTTCTGGCTTTTCTCGGCCTAGAAAGCGCAGATTTCGTGCCTCTTTGTCCTCTGGCCCAACTGGGGAGGTCCTCCCATAGCATTGTAGTTACCCCCCCCCCTTCTTTTTTTTTTTTTTTCTCACTTTTCTTTCTATCTTTGATTTATACTTCTCCCCTTTTGACACACACACACACACACACACACACACACACACACACACACACACACACACTAAGCCAAACATCATGCCTTTTTTGTTGTTAATGTTGCTGCTTTTGTTTTGGGTTGTCTAGTCCCCCTACTTGTCTTTTGCTGTATCATATGCTTGTTTTAAAGTCTGTCACTTGTGTTGCGCCATAAGCAAATAAAAAAAGATAGGATGTTTGAAATGGTTTGTCTTGATCTGAGGAATTCTTTATGGTATAAATTGTGGAATAGCTTTTATGTTGTTTGGTCATTTTAAAAATGTTTAGGGGCCCAGAATCCATTGTTTACACATTAAGTTAATAAGCTTCTCAAAATCCCATTAGTCTCTTAATTACATAATTTAATGGGTAAATAAATAGAATTTTATGATGAAAACTTAAGGAAGTCAGTTTCTCAGTAATCAAAAGTTCTCAGTTCTTTCTTTTACCACAACACTGCATTGTTTGCTATAGCCACCTAAAACGAATGATAGTTAACCTGTAGCTATTCCTTAACAAAACAAAACATTGCATTGTTTGCTAGATACCTTAAAAAATGGTTGGTTAGCCTGTATCTATTCCTTAACAAAACATTGTAGCCTACTGTTTGTTAGCTAGCTAAAAAAGTTAGTTAGCCTGTAGCTAACGCTACTCCTTAATAAGACAATAACTTGTTTACTCACAGAGTGTGAGGAGGAAACGTGAGCTCCAACCTGTCTTGATGCTGACTGACAATCAAACCATATGAAGAAGTTATAATGAGTTAATAGTTAATAACTGACAGGTGGTTGTATCCACCTGAACGCTCTCTGTGTGATATAGTGAGCCTTGAACCACGGAGAAACTGTTATTTTCATCTGAGCTTAAGAACTAATAAACACGTTCAGACCTGTCTAAATAGCACTGAAGAGTATAATTTAAATTATGCATACTCGCAATATAATGTAAAAGGTTCCTATAGGGACACAATGATGGAAGCAGTGTTTACTGAAAATATTAATTCAAGTCTTGAAACTAGCGATTGAGACCATAAACTTGTTAGGGAAATGTTTACTGAGGTAACACATCAGAGGCCTATACTACGAAGCAAGATTTGGGGTTACCGAGGTAACTTCCGGTTCAACACAATGTTTTGTGTCTCACGACGGCGGGTCACTTGTTACTAGGTTACATCGCAATGGTAATTAATGCGGAACACCCAACCTACTTGCGAGCAGGTTATGTTCGAGATTAGACATTAACCGGTATAAAGTCACCAACTACTGACCAATCAAATACGCGATAGATATTGGCTTCACCATTCTTAGAAGATTCAGTGGAGCTTGGTTGATACCTCTGTACTAGAGTGTAAATATAGCGCTGTTGAAATACCAAATGCACCTGCGCCTATCTGTGCTGCCATGGGCGTGCTGGTCTTACAAGAAGGTGTGTCTAGGTGCATTGTTAGCGTATTGCTATCTTGAGGCAGCGGAAAGTGACCGCGCCATTGACCAACAAAAACCTGGTCTAAAGTCAACAACATAGCACCAGCGCATTAGTAAAATGAGTGCAATAAACCAATCAGAGCGTCAGCCAGGATTTATTGATCCTTGTGCCTTTTCTGTTCGCTCAGCAGTGTTTTTGACCGTATTGTTATCAGCCTGCATTAAAATACAACATGTACGCATTGCTGTTCAGTTAAGCACTGTTATTATTTCATAATAATTAATGTGACATTCACTGTTATTGTTATACTGCTTTATAAAAATTGCTGTTCATATTGTTGTTAGAAGTTTGATGAATATATTCTGGCAGTTGTGTGAGAGAGTCTGACCAGTGGGTGGTCGAAGGTTTAGAAGTTACTCCCTAGTGCAGGGGTCTTTAACGTTTTTTAAGCCAAGGACCCCTTAACCGAAAGAGAGACGGAGCAGGGACCCCCTACTATATATTATGTATGAAATGAAGTTGCATATTAAACTCAGCCTGCAATAACATGTGGGCGGTCTATACCTGGCTTTTTTTGCATAGAATACTATGCTAGAATACTAATTAATACTATTAATACTAATACTAATAATTAGTTTTGAAATTGGCTAATAATTGTTGGCATGGTTTTATAAATCATGTTTTGTGGCATGTGGCACAGTGAACCCTTAGGATGAACTGTACTTAGTGACTACCTTACCTATAGGCCAGTAAGCAGTGGGGATTTATATTTTGCTAATAATACATTGGATTTGTGTTTACTGATGTTAATTTTTGAAAAAAACTTAAATTAACAACAATTTCGAGGCCCCCCTGCATTTACTCTGAGGACCCCCCAGGGGTCCCGGACCCCCTGTTGAAGATCCCTGCCCTAGTGTATGTGATCAGAAAGGTACAGCTAAAAGATGGACAAATAAACCAAAAACAAACAAAAAAAAATAAGTTATATACATATACGTTTCATAATCTGGGGATATTTGTATACCCGATAAATTCTCAATAGGCTACTTAAGACGTCTTTTATGTGTGTTTACAGCATAATATATATAATAATATATAATAAGTAGCCTATGCAAAGTCTTGACGTTACACACTCCGGTACAGTGGGTGGCTGCGATCCACCATTAAATCAGAGAAGAAGAAGAAGAAGAAGAAGAAGAAGAAGTTTATATACGGTCTATGATTTTACCGACATAAACACCGGAGCTGTCAGCGAAGAGAAGCCGTTAGTTGGATCCAAATCGCGGCAGAACCCGAGGAGTTAGTTCGTCCATCAGATATGGACCGACACCGGAAACAGCTGGAGGTGGTTTTAAACCCGGAGACGGAGCTGCGAGAAGGTTTGTTTTCTTTATACTGCTCTGCTAATGATGCTAAGCTAACGTTAGCCAAGTCATTCACAGCCTGTTCGCCCCTTAAGCTAATGCGTTATAGAAGAGGATTAACCAAGAGTCTTTACCGTTTACCGTGTGTCCGTTTATAACTGAAAGGAGCAATACAAGCAGCTGTGAATGGCGTCCAGAACAAGTGAGTAACGTGAATGGTGTAGCTAGGTGGAGAGAGCTAGCCGATTAGCTCAAAGAGTCCACAGACGACTGAACTAGAGTTTCCACAGATACTTTTACAACGTCGACCAATACAATGCCAGGTCTCCACGGCGATATATTTACTTATCATACATCAGTAGAGCACATATTTGGAAGTAAATCTGTTTCATCGGATTTTAAAAAGCCATTGGATTTCTAGCACTAAATATTTAGGCATGTAGGACACACCAGTGTTCAGAGAGGCTATATCAGCATTGAATGACAACAGCACTCTTAAAACTCACTGTTTTGTTCATGTAAATAAAAAAAGTTTGGCAAGCAACGTTTTATACAACCCTCGTTAAATAAAAGAATAAGTTGTTGAAAAAGTAAAATTTAGAGGCTAAAATTCAGTTACATAATTTCAATGCATAAATATATTCAGTGCTGGAAATTCAATGGCTTTTTAATTTCGAAATTTGATGAAACAGATTTACTAACCATACCAGCAGCTCTGTTCTGCTCTGTTTACAGTACAGATTTTCTCATTGATCATACGTTATTTCTAGGGCTGTGTATTGGCAAGGATCTGGCGATACGTATCACGATACATGGGTCACGATTCAATATATTTCGATACTGTGCGTAAGGTGATTATATTGAGATTTTAGTAAAATTTTAGAAAATCTAATATTTAAAAAAAAAGACATTTTATGCACATGAAAGTCAAAGAACTTTACTTTAGGTAAACAATTCTGGGCGATATATCGATATAAAAAATATATCGATATATTTTTAAATGAGATATGGAATTAGACCATATCGCATATATCGATATAGTTCAAATGTGATCCTTGCTCCCATAGAGATGTCGCCTTGAGATTCTAAACATACGTCAAAACCGCCGCCATCTTGGAACAGGGTTCCGGAGCATTCAGATCAACGCTAAAGATGCCGGACTTTTGTACTGCTTAATTATGTTTGATAGAGGAAATGAAAAGAACAAACAGCAATGGATAACATTTAACCGGTGACAATGTGTTTTATGATTATATATGCCGCCTTCGACCAGCAATCTGAGCTCCGGCGGCAGCGGGAGGCGGAGAGCTCCGTGGCCGGCCGCAGCGTCTCTTCCCCCGGGCATAAACACAGCTTTGCCTCGCTGCTGCGCCGGTCCCCGCTGATCCAGATCGGACCAGCCAACGACAGAGTGGTGATCGGTAGGATCTTACACGTAGTCCAGGACGAACTGTATGTCGATATCGTCGGAAAGTTCCACTAAGTTTGCCGGCGGCAGGCGGACGGAGAGAAGCTATAGCGGGGCAGCAGAGACCGTCTGCGGCTGCAGGATCTGGAGCTCAGTGCCCGTTAAAATTACATGTAACGCATAAATACATACAGAAATAAATAGTGGAGGAATGAGCCTGGACATTTCAGTCTGTTTTTAAACTTCACCTTGAAGCAGAAACTCTTAGTTCAGAAGGGTGAAGTTTCCGTTTGGACTCAGATCTGTGAACTGATCATAATAAATATTCTTTGTATTAACACATTAATTAGTTTCTTTGTTTTGTAGTCGATAGTTCATCTTTTAGTTTACTTAAGTGGAAGAATGGGACTATAAACCTAGGCTTACAGGCATGAAGCATTACATTTTGAACAAAGTAGATATTAATATCAAAAAGCTTAATTGACCTTTGGAACGAATCACAAATATGGAGCTTTGATTTCAAAAAAGGTAATCCTGTTATACAGTATTTAGGTTTACATTTTATTGTTATTTGAACAGCTGAGCATTTAATCATGAACCAAATGAAGAAACCGGTTTATTATTTATTTGATTTTGCAACTGTTTCTATGAATCTACTTGTGACATGTCATATTTGATTTTGGCTTTGACTGAACATTTGCTCTCACTTTGCGGAAAAAAATATCGGGATATATATCGTATATCGATATTCAGCCAAAATATATTGGGATATGACTTTTGGTCCATATTGCCCAGCCCTAGTTCTTAGTGAGCAAATGTTGATATGCTCAAGTAGGCCATAATAAAAGAAAATACATAGCCACTGTCACAATACATAACACCTTATGTATGTATGCAATCTGAAAAAAAAAGACATCTGTCTATGTCAAAAAAAAATATGCTTGCACTATTCCTACACAGGGTACATCCAACACATAAGACGTGTTGTGTTGTAAAAACATGTTTCCTAAAGGAAACATTGAGGAACAAATGTAAACTGTCAGTTAAAGAAAATACATAGTCCCTGGCTGTGACATATTGGCTAATGCATAGCACATTAGGTGAAATCTGAAAAAAAGGACATTTGGCTATGTCATTAAAAAAAAAAAAAGTGCAGTAACAATATCTCCCACAGAGGAGAAAACTCTCTCCGAAGAGACACTTGTACCAGGAATGCAAAGAAAGCGCTTCGCTACTTTGGATAGCTGAGGATACTCATGCTCATGGACCTTCCACCAACTGAGAGGATTTTCTGGAAGTGGCAAAGGGGGTTCTTCCCTAAAATGTTTAACCTCCACTGTTGCAGTGTAATGTGCAGATTTTTGGCTTTGGGTTAGCCGAATTCTGCCAGGGCCACGGTACGTAGCTAACAGAAGGAGGCCCCACCTTGCAGCACTACTAATATTGCAGTTTATTAGTCTGTTACAAGTGTAGCCTACTAATCTTACAGGACTAATTTTGATAACAACAACTGAATAATCAGTTAATAACAGACATGTGTTCCAACTTTCACTTGGAAAAGAAAAGTAAGGGTTTTAAACATAGTACAATAATATTTAAAGACAATAAACAGACTAACTAACTACATGCTAAACTCATGTAAGGGCGGTTTGTTCACATACCACCTGAAAGAAATAATTAAAAATGATCAGTCCGTTGGCTTCTTCACTGCAAGTTTAACGTTACTCTAAAATCCCAGTCAGACATTGTTCCAACTGAACTAGTTGGATCAATATACAATACAAATATAATTTCAGAAAGTAACAGTATCTCAAAAATTATACTTTACTCTCATACAAAATATATATATATATATATATATATATATATATATATATATATATATATATATATATATATATATATATTTAGTATAATACACACACACAATATTATTAATCATGAATTCCAGAATTGACTGTCTCACTCGATTTAGAATGTATCATGTAGGGTTTTTTTCTGGCTCAGAGTGGGCCTTTGGGGTGACACAAAGTGGGGGTTTGGGGATCCTCGAACAGGAAATTGAGGGTAAAAGACTTCATTTCCGGCATTCTAATACATGTTTAGGCACACATTAATTTAAATTTTTTTATAAACACAGCTGTATATTTTGTTAAGCATGAGAGGAACAGGTACCCTTGTTTTGGATTCTTGATGCATCCCATTAAGCGGAGTTGCCAATTTATTTACTTATTTAGTATAATTAAATTGGGAGGCCATCTGGCCCTGCTGCTTTCCCTGCTCCACAGGTAGCTTCTTGTATCCCAACCGGGCTTTATTGTTTTCCAGCTTCTTTACTTTCCTCAGAGATTTCGGGGATATTGAGTAAGTTTAAAAAAGTTATGTAAAAAAGTGTACATACCCATGCTGAACCTGACTAAAAAGAGGAATAAAAAATCATCTTTTGGAAATTGATCTTAATGCCTTAATTAAAGGAACACGCCGAGTTATTGGGAATTTAGCTTATTCACCGTAACCCCCAGAGTAAGACAAGTCGATATATACCCTTCTCATCTCCGTGCGTGCTGTAACGCTGCCTGATGGTTCCAGCATTAGCTTAGCCTAGCACAGATCCTGCAGCTAACTGGTTCCAACTAGCCTGCTGCTCCAAATTGTGACAAAATAACGCCAACATGTTCCTATTTACATGTTGTGATTTGTAGAGTCACAGCGTGTACAAAAAACAACGTAACATGAGACACAGCCATCTTCTAACAGCAAACAAACCGGGAACTATATTCTCAGACAGGCTTGCTGCGAGCATATCACTCCGCCCAAGTACTATATTCTTCCACCTGAGAATATAGTTCCCGGTTTGTTTACTGTTAGAAAACGGCTGTGTTATGTTGTTTTTTGTACACGCTGTGACTCTGCGTGCTCATTATGCAGTGTAATATATTTTATTGGCTTATATTATGATCCACTTAATTGTATTAAATATGACTGATAATATATATAGATTTGACATTTAATGGCACATTTTTTCCACGTGTGCCGCCATATATTACCCTGTTACTGTGGTGAAATCCTAGCCTAGAAATCTACACGCACCCTAGCGGCAGCAAATTTAATTTGCAGCCAGGGCGTTCTAGGCACTCTCCATTGGCTTGTGAGCTGGAAAAACCTAATTCTGGTCAGGCAAATCACATCGTGTATAGAGTCAGTGGGCGGGCTTATGGCTGCTGCTGCTGGGAACAGCGGTCTTCTGGAAGACTTGGAGTTCAGCTTTTCTTTGAGAAAAGAACAAAGAACGGCACAGAAATCATTCTTAAAAAAGGAAGATGTGTTCGGAGTTTTGCCGACCGGATACGGCAAAAGTTTAATCTATCAACTAGCTTTGCTACCTTCTTCGTTGCTGTACCTGGTTGTAGCGCTATCCTATTACATGCAGAGGGAATTTGAAAGACAACCGTTTATCCCGCCCCTTGGATTGAGCCCTGTCAATGGTGAGTTCCCAGACCCAACATCTTGATGTGGGTCTGACTTGTCAGGCTAGTCAAATCCATCATTCCTAAAGGAGAAAGGTCTATTCCAAAAGAAATTAAAGCTGCAAGCAGCGATGAACTCGTAAAAGCACCTCCCAGCACGTTGGGGTTACTGGCGGGATGCCTGGATGATTTACTTCAAATTTTGCACACGGCCTCAGTGGAACATGGGGAACAACTGTGCCGCGTTTCGTCTAATTCAGAATAACTGTTGCCAAGATACGCAACACTTCGTGTTTTGACTGCCACCTACAGGAAGTTGGTCCTCTATAACTTGCACATTTTCAGAGTATCAAAACTGAAAAACTTTTTGTCATGAGTCCACAGATTCTACATGCAAAGTTTTGCGCAGATCAGGAGAAGTTCGCAAAAGTAGCAAAAAAATTGTAATTCATCGCAATTTTACGGAAAAATATCCCACCTCTAAATGCGCATGTCCAAGGCCGTATGATTCAGCTTCATTCAAGAGACGTGGATGTAAAAACTTTTAATGTGCTATATGTAATGTGGGAGGTATAGATCAAAAGACATCTTTGTTGATTATAGCGCTACCTAATGGCCAACCTTCGCCATATTTGGTCCACAGCCTCCGAGTGGCATGGTAAACAATAAGATTCAGTTTCACGTTAATAGTATTTACTTTGAACGAGATATGTAAAAGTTTGTGTCTGGTAGCTAGCTAAAAAATGTCTTAGTTTATAATTAATGCAATTTTGAACCAAGCTAAATTCTTTTGATAAGTTTTATATGATAGCTGCAGTCCCTGGTGCAAACGGCCCTTCTATGCCTCCGTATAAAACAGCTGGTTCAGATGAGCTTGCTGCTATCACATTAAAATTGTGGCCCCTGTCATTGCAGCTCCCCTTACAGTCCTCTTTAAACTCTCCCTCCATACAGCCGAAATTTCAGCTGCTTGGAAATAAGTGGTTGTGCTTCCTCTGTTTAAGGGCATTGCCCAGGATGACCCAAAGAATTGCAGTCCTATTTTATATCTTGCCATGTGTCTCGAAGATTCTGGAAATCTCTGGGGCACAGTCTGGCTTTCGATCTGGGTATGGTTGTGTTACAGCTACTACAAAGGTACTCAATGACATTACTACTGCATTAGATACCAAACATGACTGCGCTGCTATATTCCTTTGAGGCATTTGACTCCATTGACCACAATACAGTCATACACAGACTTAACAGCATTGGTGTTACTAATGACCCACTGGTTTGGCTTTCCAGTTATCGCTCTCACCGGGTGCAAAGTGTAAGATTTGAAAACCTTTTCTCCCATTCTCTCCTGGTCACTGGGGGTGTCCCCCAAGACTCCAGCAAATTATTTTTAAGATTCACATTATTGGCTGTGTGTTTTGTGTTTCAGCTTTACCATCAGATGTCCAGAAAGTGATTGTTGGTGAAGAACATCAGCCGGAATGGAGCTCCAGGCTGCACCAGGAAGACACAAAGCCCCCACACATTAAAGAGGAACAGGAGGAACTCCGGATCAGTCAGGAGGGAGAGCAGCTTCAGGAGCCGGAGGAAGCTGATATCGCCAAGTTCCCATTCACTCTTCTCCATGTGAAGAGTGAAGAGGATGAAGAGAAACCTCAGTTCTCCTTAGATCCAGGTACACGTTTACAACCAGATACTGATGACGAGACTGGAGACTCGTCTGAAGCTGAGACTGATGACAGTGCTGATTGGAAAGAGACCAGAGAACCTCAGTCAGGTTTAAACTCTCTGAATAACAATGAAGTCCCAGTCTGCGATTTGAGATGTAGTTCTGATGCGAAAAAGTATGTGAAAAGATTTGGCACCAGTGGACATCTGAAGAGCAACGTGAGATCTCATACAGGAGAAAATACATTTAGCTGCTCAGTCTGTAACAAAGCTTTTACAGTAAATGGAAGTTTACAAAAACACATGAAAATTCACAAAGGAGAAAAATCATTCACCTGCTCAATCTGTAAGAAAGCTTTTATAGAGAGTGGGTATTTAAATAGACACATGAGAATCCACACAGGAGAGAAGGCATTTAGCTGCTCAGTCTGTAAGAAAGCGTTTACATTGAGTGGAAGTTTACAAAAACACATGAGAATCCACACAGGGGAGAAACCATTCATCTGCTCCGTCTGTAAGAATGCTTTTTCAGAGAGTGGAAGTTTGCGTAGACACATGAGAATCCACACAGGCGAGAAACCTTTTAGCTGCTCAGTCTGTAAGAAGGCTTTTACAGTGAGTGGAAGTTTGAAGACACACATGAGAATCCACACAGGAGAGAAACCATTTAGCTGCTCAGTCTGTAAGAAAGCTTTTACATTAAGTGGAAATCTACAAAAACACATGAGAATCCACACAGGAGAGAAACCATTCAGCTGCTCGGTCTGTAAGAAAGCTTTTACATTGAGTGGAAGTCTACATATTCACATGAGAACCCACACACACAGGAGAGAAAAAATGTAGCCATGTGGAGTGGAGATCCAGTGTGGAAGGAGAACAGAGGACCTCAGTCAGGTTTAAACACTCTGAAAATAAATGAATTCTCTAAAAGTGATGTGAGATGCTATACTCCGTCTGTTCCTTGAAAATCCTAAGTCTGGAATCCAATCATCATCCAGCAGATGGTGTGTGTGCCTGCTTAGAGTAAACCAGTCATTATCACCGTACCTAAAACGGCTGAAGAACAAAAACCGTTAGCACATAGCTATCTTTATAGCTTTATCCAGCCTCAGACCTGCCAACCTGTACGCATTTTGCGTAGTAGATACGCATTTTGAAATCTAAATACGGTAATACGATTTGTCAATTTAAACTACGCGAAAATCAGGTGACTGCTTTGAGTTCACTCGTTGACGTGCAGTAGCTGTCTCAGTCTAACACTTGATGGTAGTAGGCGGCTAAAACCTATGGATAAACAGCGTAGCAGCCATGAGCATGCTGGGAAAAAAAACTAAAGAAGAAGAGTTTGACCAATCACAGCGTCGGGTTCCTTCCTCTAATGTCAAGCGGGGATATCGGCTACTGATAGTAAAACGAAAGCATCAAATGCAAGTGTTATTCCTCCCTCATTCCCGTTTTTAGTTTGGTTGGTTTCCCCCATATATCTATGGGTTTCCCCAAGGGAGGACGGTGCTTGCAAAGGTAAACTGATTTGATGTAGAAAGGTGAAATTGTGAAATGAATTAATTTACATAGCCTACATGTCAACTTTGGAGAAATATTATTTATTTTATTATTAATAAAGCCTTGCATTTGGTATACAAAGTCTTGGATTTCGTTACAAAGGTCTTATACATGTTTTGCCTTTCCTAGGATTAAGTTCATACCGTAACAAAATTAACTGTTACTAATGTAGGCTAATTAAAAACTGACTGGATCTCGTCACTGGACGCACCGAGACACAAAGTAAACAGGCCTCTCTGACCAGTACCGGGGTCGGACCTTGGCTGGCCGCTCGGCGCCTTCAGACAAACGCTCAAGCTAACAGACTAATGGCTTATTAGCTAGCCAAACACTGAGCGGTAACATCTGCAAAGATTGGCTCTGTGAGTGCATAATTCTGCTCGGTGTGTGTCTTATAACAAACAGCAGCTGCCGGACTGTAACACCTATTGGCCTATTTACTGTGAGCGGACTGTTTAGAGACGATGGGACCGGCAGGTAACGTCAAAGGTTATCTGCTACTGTAGCAGAGCTGCAAGTAAACGCTGAACTGAGCTCTGTGTTTTCAGTGTTAAACACTGCTGCAGGTGTTCATGCACGACTGTTGTTGGTGATTTCCAGAGGTGGAAAACATACTCAGATCAAGTATTGCAGTAAAAGTAGAAAAAACAGTGTTGTAGAGTTACAAATGTCACTTACAAGTCCTGCATTCAACATCTTCCCTATGTAAAAGTATTATCAAAATATACTTAAAGTACCAAAAGTCTGCTCTTTATGCAGTGTAATATTTTATTAGCTTATATTATGATCCAATTAATTGTATTTAATATAATTTAATGTTTTATTTGATCGTGTCATCGTGTAAACAGGGGCCTTAGACATAGAACATACCATGAGGAGACTCAAGTCTCCCTCTCTTTCTAAGCCAACCCATGTGGCCTTAAAGTGCTCATATTATGCTCATTTTCAGGTTAATAATTGTATTTAGAGGTTATATCAGAATAGGTTTATATAGTTTAATAAAAAAAAACACTTTTTTGTTGTACTATACATTGCTGCAGCTCTTCTTTTCACCATGTGTGTTGAGCTCTCTGCTTTAGCTACAGAGTGAGGCATCACACTTCTGTTCCATCTTTGTTGGGAGTCGCACATGCGCAGTACCTAGGTCAGCACTACAAGCCAGTCAAGAGCAGAGTATGAGGGTGTGCCATGCTAGCAGCTAGGCGAGCATTATCACGTGTGTTACAAAGTGATGTATGATTGTAATGGAAGTAATGGCTGGATTACAATAGAGCGGTTAGGAGCAGTTTGTTTACAGTGTTTTCGCTTTGGGGTGGACTTTGAGCTTTTTCACTTTGTAAACCTACTGTATAAACGTGCACAAAAAGATATATAACACGATAAAGAAAAAGGGAAAAAGCTAAAAAGCATAATATGAGCACTTTAACAAAGAAGCGGCCATCTTCGATTTGGCCATCTTGTTTTGATTACCTGCTTAGCTCCAGCTGAGCCATCTTGTCTGAGCCTTTTCCTCCTTTTAGATCGGATCGTTTAGTTCATTTAGATATTGTTTGTTTTCATTTTGCTTTAATAATTTTGTGAATAAACACTTCAGAATACATGTGATGTCTACTGACTTTGTTCAAAAGGGAATTTTGCCAACCACTTCTGTGATGCAAACCCAGAAATCTTTCAACTTTTGCAAGTTTTTGGTATGTTAATTTTAGTTGTTAAAAATGTATTTCAAATGATAGTCAATTAATCTGTTCAAGTGGTGCCCCATAAGACTCTAATTTACATTAATTCCCATTGATTAACTATAGTTATATCTAATTATTTTGATTATCAATCATTTTTATAGCCATTTTAATTGTTTTACCCAAACATAGTTGCTACATCCACCTGATTCCCAGAAACTTTTAAGCTTTTAAATGTGTTTGGGGAAAAAAAAAGAACTACAGTGTGTTGCAATATAGTGTGGCCTAAAGCATGATTTATGGTTTTGCGGAAGCTCCACGCAGAGCAGAGAAATACATGCCAAATACATGCCATCACCCAATATTGTTCTGTATTTATCAGGAGCATCAACATAGTCCGGCCCCAGCGCAACTCACTCTGCATTAACAATGTTAACTCCTGCAACTTAGGTAAGCGACCTCTGGACAGTGTTTGGATCTAAGGCAACATTGAAAGTAGAGGTGCTCATGACTCATGTTTGGGTTTTCAACATTTTATCATACAAAACATGAATGCATACTTACACATGTTCTGCAATATAGTAATATATACATACATTTTATGGTTCGTGGTACGTTTTTGGTTGCGGCAACGTTCAGTTTTATTGGCCATATTGACACATACTCTACAATAGAGACAACATACATATAGGCACATAAACACAATATACAAAAAATGCAACTATACAAATAAGACATAATATCAAAACAAGTACACATGGAGTGGGATGTAGGGTACAAAATAATAGTGCAAGATGCATATTGTAATGCTAAAGTATGTAATGTGTAGGTGAATGGCCAAAGTGGGGATGACCCCACTTATCAGCAGTTCAGGAGAGTGATGGCAGTGGGAAAGAAGCTGTTCTTGTGTCTGGTTGTTTTTGTGTGCAGGGATCTGTAGCGCCTGCCAGAGGGGAGGAAATATTCAATTATTTATGATGAATCTGAATTTATGATGAAATGGGCACTTAATACAATACTTCATTAACTGAAACAATGTACACAAATCTAAACTATTTTAATGTTGCCGTGGGACAAAGGGAGACTAGCCTCCAATCAAATGCCATGTTTGTACAGTATAGGCCAAAAGTTTGGACACACATTCTCATTCAATGTTTCTTTATTTTCATGACCATTTACATTGTAGATTCTCACTGAAGGCATTAAAACTATGAATGAACACATATGTAATTATGTACTTAACAAAAAAGTGTGAAATAATTGAAAACATGTCATATATTTTAGATTCCTCAAAGTAGCCACCCTTTGCTTTTTTTGATAACTACAAACCCTTGGTGTTCTCTCAATGAGCTTCATGAGGTAGTCACCTGAAATGGTTTTCACTTCACAGGTGTGCTTTGTCAGGGTTAATAAGTGGAATTTTTTCCCTTATTAATAAAAAAGCAAAGGGTGGCTACTTTGAAGAATCTAAAATATAAGACATGTTTTCAGTTATTTCACACTTGTTTGTTAAGTACATAATTCCATATGTGTCCATTCATAGTTTTGATGCCTTCAGTGAGAATCTACAATGTAAATAGTCATGAAAATAAAAAGGAAACGCATTTGAATGAGAAGGTGTGTCCAAACTTTTGACCTGTACTGTAGATATTATGTTTATACAGTATAGTGGATCAATACAAATAAACCAATAGATGGATGTTTTGGAACTTTTGATATGTATTGCCCCTCAACAGGCCACAACTGGGCAAAATTTAATTATGCTTGTTAAGTACTATAGCAAAAAATATATATATATATACACTCTTTGTAGTGCAAATAGAAAAAAATTGGTAGCTATACTGTACTTCAAGTATTTTCTTCCTCAAAAAAGTAGAACAGTGTAACAATATGAGGTGCTTTCAATGTAACTGAAAAGTGCAATGTATAGCAAAACTCTTTGACTGACTCGACTCACTTGTGTTGTTCATTTTGTGTCTGACTATGCATGCTTTTGAACACCCACCCAACTCTGCCTATGATTGGCTTACCATGAAATTTTTCTCAACCTCAGCCAATCGTTATGCGCTTGTCCCATGCACTGCCCACTAACCAAGGAAGAACAGTAAAAAAAAGTCTTTGCCTCTCGGCTCAGAGACCTAGACCACATTTTTTGGCAGTAACGGCGTTATTAAGATGGGAGGAGTAATCAATTAGATTACTCGTTACTGAAAAAAGTAACGCCGTTATAACGCCGTTATTTCCCATCACTGGTCATTGTACAAATTCATATACTGTATTTAACAAGTATTTACAGTAATGCAGTTAAATTTAAATAAGCCTGAACATTGCTAATAAATACATATATACACATTAGAGTGCAGATTGGACCGCATTTTTCTGTTCGAGCCCAGCCCGCGTCTAACAGAGCAGTACCCAAAACCAGCCAGAGCCCAACGGGCATTGAGATATTTATGTCCGAGCCCGACAAAATCTTGTTTTGTTCTCATACTAATATGTATGTATGTACATATATATATATACAGACACACACACATACATGTGTGCATATATATATATATATATATATATATATGTATATGTATATATATATGTATATGTATGTATGTATGTATGTATATATATATATATATATATATATGTATGTATATACTGTGTATATATATAGATATATATATATACTGTATATATATTAAATAATTATCTCTCTGCAGGAAGCAGCTGATGAGGTCATAGACATTTTCAGCCAATCAGAGTCCTCACATCCTGCCCAGATGCTGCAACTCTTACAATATCTGGAGGCTACAGCTGGCGTGTCGGTTCCTCTGACAATCACCATGGCAACCATGATGCTGCGTTTGGATGACCTGCCACAGTACAGACAGCTGATGGAAAGACGCGCAGAGGTTAGAGGGGAGGGTATACAAATGATTAGAGTATACATTTTCAAAAAGTTGGCAAAGTCCCAACCAGGACTGCTAGTGGCTGCCATGGTGGCTTTACATAAAAACAACAAAGTCCAGCTGGAACAGGCTGGTCACATATTTAAGGTGTGTTAATTTTGTCACCTATTTTTAATTTAGTCTTAGTCTTAGTCTTGTGCCAAAAATTTTTGTTAGTCAAGTTTTAGTCGACTAAAAGTCTCGCCATTTTAGTCAAGTTTTAGTCAAAACATTTTAGTCTTTTTTTAAATAAATTATTTCTGATAACCATTTCAGTCAAATAGTTTTAAAAATAAATAAATGCTATAAAGTTATACAACTTCAATTTATGGGCTTTAGTGATAGCTTTATCTCTATGATAAAGTTATTGTATACTAATCCCTCTGCAGTCGTTATAACGGGTAATAACTGCTCAGCTCGGTTCCCAGTAACAAGATCGTCCCGTCAGGGCTGCCCTCTATCTTCACTTTTATTCTCTTTATCTTTGGAACCTATGGCTCAGGCAATACGACAGTCGGAGGCCTTAGAACCAATTATTATTAAAGACACACTGCATTGCATCTCTCTATATGCAGATGACATTTTAATTTTTACAAAAAATCCTTCTAAATCCCTTCCACATCTTCTTAAAATCTTTGAGAACTTCAGCAGCATTTCAGGCTACAAAATAAATTGGACAAAATCGGCTTTAATGTTGTTGGGGGTACCAGATGACCAGATACCACTTTACATATCTAGGAGTGTCCATTAGTCCCTCACTTAACTTGCTAACTGCTGACAATTATAAAGTTCTAAAAAATGTGGAGGGTGATTTGAATGGATGGGGGATGCTCCCTACTTCTTTCCAGTCCAGACTTTCAGTTATCAAGATGAATATATTGCCTCGTGTTAATTTTGTGAGCAGCATGATCCCTTTAGCCCCACCGGGTGGTTACTGGAAGAAGCTACATTCAATCATTAGCTCTTACTTATGGAACAAAAAACAACCTAGAATCAAAGCATCTACCCTACAAAGACATAGATTATCAGGTGGGGTCAATTTGCCCAATTTTGAGTGGTATTCCTGGAGCTTTGTTTTGCGCCCGCTTGCTATATGGTCGAACCCAGGGATCTTTGTGTCATGGCGTCCCATTGAAGAACGTTTAACATATCCATATTGTTTGTCTAGTCTGGTATACTCTAATATACCTCATAGTACAGTTAAACGTGATTTTGGGCCAATAATCTCTTATTTTTTCACGGTTTGGCATAAAGTCCATCGACTTGCTAAAATTCCGAACACATTCTTCGCTCAATCTCCTATTTTTAATAATCACTCTCTTTTAATCGAGAAGAAACCAATTAGGTTCCCTCGGTGGAGTAATAGAGGGGTCTGTGTCCTTAAGGATATCATAGGGGAACAGGGTCTTCGTGCATTCCATGACTTAGAGAGAGCATATAATTTATCGGGCACTTTTTATTTTTATTTAAAGTTACGTACAGCAATGCGCGCTCAGGGCGTCCCTTGGGGTGTTGAGTTGGGGAATCATCCTCTTCATGTAATCTTTGACACTAAGGGCAAAATTAATGGTATTGTCTCAGAGTTATATAAGTTTATAACCAAAGTTTCATATAAGCCCTTAGCACTTATCAGAATCTGGTAGACAGATATTAACATCTCTCAGGAACCAGACTGGTGCGTGATTTGGTCAAATATATATTTATCATCTAGAAATCCTGATCATCAAATGATACATTACAGATTTATCCAAAGTTCTTATTCAAACCAGCGAAAATTACAGCAAATGAAACTCAGAGACAACCCATACTGTAATTTCTGCCCAGACAATACCACTGCTACTTTTTACCATATGGTGTGGCAGTGTCCAGAGGTCAATAGATTTTGGCAAAGTGTTTCATCTATCATGTCTAGCATCATTAAACGACCCATCCCTTTCTTACCATTTTTGCTTCTACTCAATGACACATCGTTTTTTTTCTTTCAAATTGCTCAGTGCCTTGAGCGAGTCCTGATCTGTTGGGGGGGGAGGTTTTTGGAGGGGGATAAGCATCAGAATTGAACAACACTATGTTGTGCTTTTGTTGTGTTTTCAATGGCGATGTAATCAGCCTAAGGTTTCCTGTTGCTTTTTTTTCTGAAGATGCTTCCTCCTCAATGTATGAATGATTGTAAGAAAATAAATAATTGATCACAAAAAAAAATAAAGTTAAATAAATACTAAGCCTCTTCCTTATTTCACCAGTAAACGACAAAAACAACCACTGCATGGGGAAAGGATATTTTACAATAAAATAAATGCAGCACGAAACTGGCGAGGTGTATTTCAAGTGAATGTTTTTGTGTTGTTTTTCAGACAACGGCAGCTGCAGACTGTCGTACGTCTCGTGTTGGAAATAGAGACAAACCTTTACACCATTTAGCTGTCAGCATTTTAACTGTGTTAAATCCAACTGCTAGCTAACGGTATGCTAACGTTTCCTGCAGCCAAGTGTAGTGTTAACTAGCGCCCAGTGCAGCGATGTTTCGGTTGACTCTAACGTCTGGTTAGGAGCATCAGAGAGAAGCGCAGGCTATTTGGTCCGGTAGATAACGGTCGTTAGGGCACCTGTCGGTGCCGTAGCACCAGGTCTCAGTAACAGCTGAATATTTTATCTCATGATGAAAAAGTAGAGACTACTGTAGATGAAAATGAAGAGAGATTTTATCTTTATCGTTTTTATTTTACGCAAAACATTTTAGTCTTGTCTTTTTTCGTCAACAATAATGCATGTTAATTTAGTCTTAGTCAGCATTTTTGGACATTGGCGCAGTCTCGTCATCGTCTAGTCTTAGTCATGGAAAAAAAGGTCGTTGACGAACGTATTTAGTCTTTAGTCTCGTCTGACGAAATTAACACTATTCACAGCTATGAGGCCAGATGTACAATTGTCTTACTGATTTGTCACATTACTAGACAAGATGATTTAAAACAAGGTGTCCCATTTTGATCAATCCTCCATGAAAGATCTAGAAAAGAATAGCAGTAAAAACAAAGTGTTTTGGTTCTAGGAGCTGGGCTGTGAGATTTTCTTACAGGTAGGGTTGGGTAACCGGTAGGAATCGGACCGGATTAGAACGCAAATTTCGGTTCCTCATTTCGGTTCCTTTTAATGTGTCGACTGAAATATTTTCCCTCTGTCGCTCCGAAACGGGCATGAAAACCTCACCCTTTCTCTGTAGTCTACCGTTAGCTAGCTACCGTAAATGTAAATATATATATATTTTTCTATGTATATCTAACTCTATGAAAGAGCCTTTCTTTGATGTAATTTTTCAGTTTTTCAAAAATCGGTTTAGGAATCAGAATTGTTTTAAAAGTACCACTTTGGCATCGGAATCGTACAAATCCAAACGATACCCAACCCTACTTACAGGTGGATTTCTGCGAGGCAATGCTCATGGCCTCCTTACAGGAAGCTGTCATCCAGGAACTTCTGTTCCAACTGGCGTCCGTCAAAATCGACTGACTGACTGACAAACACAATGTTGGATACACACCCCAACGAACCACACGCACCTTCGAGACGCAGGCCGCTGAAGAGCACAGACGATCTGGTACATTTCTGTCAGACACTCATGTCTTGTGATGTTTAACCACCACCTAAATCTACTGCTAAAAAATATGATTGTGTATAAATATCATGTTCAGAAATCAGTTCATATGAACAGTGGCCTGCATGTTTGTTTGTGTCTCAGATAAACTCATGCTCCCATTACGGTGCTCTGTGCCCATGGCTCACTGTTCTCAATCCAGCTCAAAATACCAGCTCCCAACACCAGGATGCGCTATACAAACTGCAGGTAATTTATCACTAAATAAAATAAGTCTGCTTCTCAAAACCTCTGAATGTATTAAATTGATCAAGGGTATGTTTTTTTTTTAAACGTATGATTTCAACTTTAACGTTTAAATGTAAGACAAAGATTGTGATTCATGATCTGTCTGTCTCCAGTCTCTCCTGTGTGGTCCGTCCCTGTCCGTGGGCTCCGTCGTGCCTCTGATGGAGCGTCTGTCAGAGAAATCCTTATGGGGCTACAGCCTGCTCCTCCTCTGCAATACCAGAAGGGGGCAGTACGACAGCAGCATTGAAAAGCTGCTGGACCATTGTCCTCAGGCCCAGGGTGCGAACTACAGGGAGCTAGGGGGAGCTCAGCTCCCCTTAATAAGACATGGGCTCCCCTGAAAACGTGATTTGTGAAATTTTGGGGGGTCTCTAAAAATATTGACAATGTGTCATTTTGATGTGCAATTTCAGTGTTGTGTAATGTGATCATAGTGGATTATTATGTGTAAAACTGCAAAAATATCATTCATGCATGTTGGCGATTTGAACCTAATTCACTACAATAAAGATAAGTATACATGCTATTCTTGTTATGAGCATCAAGGCGTGGCGGCGCTGCGGTGCAAATTCAACTCATGTTTAGTACATGTTAAAAAAAATATAAACGTTGGAGGCCATTAATCGGCACGCAAAGTCCTTGAAATCCATTCTGCAGTAAGCATCATATAGCCATGGCAAAAAGAAAACAAGGCAGTTTAATTAATTTTGGTTTTACATGACGTTAGCACGACTAATTCACCTGCTGCAAGCCTGTTGGCACGCCTCCCACCGGGGTGACAACGCAAGAAGAAGCTGAAGAAATAATGTCCTCTCTGGCTGAAGATGATCCTAACCCTCTTGCTCCTCTCTCCCGTTAAATTGGAACAGCCAGCAGTGGAGAGACTGGAAGAGCCCTTATACATGGCTGTTTGTTAAGGATGGAAACTTGGGGTGCGTTGCTAAGGTCTAATTGAACGGAGGAGTTCTGGTATTCTTCGGTAGCCTGAGTAACTTTAACCGTTGTTCATGTGAAATCTCAAAAACAGCCTGATGCTTTGTTTATAGACTATTTGTGGCTGGCTGTTTGCTATTTGACCTATCTACTCCTGTTGATAACGTATAATAGGGTAAATCCTGTAGTGCATATACTTGTAGCTGTTGTATCTATCTGTATGTATCTTTGTAAGTCATTGTAAGTCGCAAGCGCACAACCCCCCCCGCGTGGAAAAAAAGTGGGCTCCCCCGAAGGCCACGGTATATTTCGAACACTGCTCAGGCCATCATAGCCTACGCCAACCACCAGTTACAAGTCAAACATATGGTCTGTACTGATAAGTAGCCTGAAGTGTGAAGTCTGCCCCCATTCTGTTTCATGTCTGTACATTTTGAAGTTTAGACAGTGATTAAGACAGTCATTATCAGAAGTATTACCCTTTCTGTCTTGTCTAATCTCTACAGGTGTTATGGTGGCAGAAGCTGCTCCCAGAGTTTTGTAACAGGACGAGAGCTGCCGCAGATAACAGCATCCTATTGCCTGCTCTCAATGGTAGTCTGTCAAAAGTACTCCAGTACTTTATTTTAAGTTGACGTAGTTTTGTCAAAGGATATCTCGCCAGAACAACAATTTGGCGCCCTTTGACTGTAAAAAAAATATTGAGCAGGTTTGACAAAAATCTGGACATCCTAACAAGGTCAGGAATCCAAATCAGGGCTATTTCCACTGAAGACACTGTAACAAAGTTGGGTTCTGCTAATCATTTTAGGTTTGTATATTTAAATACTACTTTGATTACTTTCTAAGTCAACAGAACAGATAAATAGATAAAGGATTCAATATTTTCTCACCTCTAGTTTATCTCAGTACAGAGAAGATTTGAAAGTCATCAAAACTAGTATACCCAACATTTGTATTGACTGAGTATGTGTTAAGATAATTATTTATGAAAGAATGGACAAAACGGTTTTCTTAAAAGCTTGTTTACTTGCAAGTAGGGTCAGTTTTACAGCACTCACTGCATAAGTACAGAAAAATGACTGGCTTTCTGTTCACAGCAGTGTCTTTTCATCAGGGAGTACAGCATGTTAAAAGAGATACTGTAGTGAATGTGACATACATAATTCACCTTATTTGTTAAGTGTGGTTTCACACGCTGTTGATTATTAACACAGCACTTTGTTCTTAATATGGTTCTACATGCAGTGATGAATGTATTACATGTACATGTAATTTACTGTCACTTCATGTAATTATGACAATTCAGGGACCGCGGCCCCTTTAAATGTTCTGAATGCGTGATGACATTAGACCCTACGGGATTGTTACTGGTCAGTGCCTTTTTCCTGTGGAGTTGTTTTTCTTCCTTAAAAATAAACGACACACACACTCGTGTGCTCAACGTGAGAAATTGCCTCTTATAATCTACTTCAATTTCCACACTGGTGACCCCGACGTTAGTCTGCTGGACGGATCCAGAGACACGACACGATTATGACCACTAACGCTGTTACCCTGAAACTCCCCGAATTCTGGGAATCGTCGGCATCGGCATCGTTCGCCCAGACTGAAGTGGGGACTACCGGCGGCTTAATGAGTCAACGACAACTGACCGCTACCCAGTCCCGAACATACAGGATTTTTCAGCGCACCTGGCTGGTAAGGTGACAAGCCGCTAACTTCTGCTATGGCAAAGGTGGCTGAGCCATGGTCCGCCCACCAGCAACGTCATCTGTCCTACATTTCAGAGTTCACTACAGACTTGCAGCACGTTGCCGGTAAGGACAACCACGTGGCGGACTGCCTGTCACGGGCTGTGGCAGGAGCAGTCCATCTTGGTTTGGATTACAACCGCATAGCAACAGATCAAACTACAGACCCGGACGTGCAACGCCTGAGGACCTCGATTGCAGGGCTGCAGGTCGGGGACGTGTTTTTTTGCGATGCCGGCACCACATTCCTGTGCGACGTCTCCACAGGCAGTCCTTGGCCACTCGTTCCCACGGGATGGAGACGACAAGTTTTTGATGCCATTCAGGTCTCTCCATGGTTTCACAGGACCACCCGCTGGCCTGAGGCTGTGCCACTGACATCAGTGGCGTCTGTCAACATGACACAGGCATTTACCAGCACCTGGGTTGCCCGTTTCGGCACTCCTTCGGACATATCCTCTGACCGTGGGGCGCAGTTCATGTCTGAGCTGTGGAACGCTGTCGCACAGAGCCTCAGAGTGAACCTTTACCGCACGACCACATATCACCCGCAAGCTAATGGGCTCCGGGAACATTTTCAAAGGTTGATGAAGGCTGCCCTGCGGGCCAGCCTTAAAGACAGCAACTGGGTCGACAAGCTCCCATGGGTGATGCTGGGCATCAGGACTGCGCCAAAGGAGGACCTTCAATCCTCTTCCGCGGAGCTTGTTTATGGACAGCCGCTGCGGGTTCCAGGGGATTTTGTCCCTAGCACCACAGTTCCTTGGTCTGCTACTCTCCAGCGGTCTACTCTACTGGACAATGCAAGGCTTTTCGCACCTGTCCCCACTTCCCGTCACGGCCTCCCTCAGTTGCACATCCCCTCCGGGCTTCAGACGGCTGACTATGTTTTCATTCGCCATGATGCCCACAGGGGACCGCTACGCCCTCCCTACGAGGGACCATTCTGTGTTTTGGATTAAGGGGACAAACATTTTGTGGTGGACAGGGGCGGTAAACCAGAGCAACTCTCCATTGACCGCCTCAAACCAGCTCACTTGGATGTGGCCAGGCCAATTGACCTGGCTCAGCCCCCACGATGCGGACGGCCTCCAGCCCTGTCCCCACCTCCTGTTTCCCCCCCTCCCAGGCTTCCCACTCTCCTTGCCCCACACCCGTGTCAGGACGGGAAGCCGGCCACAAGTGGGGCCTCCCCGACCTCCAGTGCAGCGCACCCGTTGTGGTCGGTTAATACGGCCACCTCCGCGTTGACTGTTTGGTTATCTTCTGATATGGTGAATTCTGGGGGGGACGTGTGTAGTGAATGTCCATCCATCCATCCATCTTCGTCCGCTTATCCGGTGTCGGGTCGTGGGGGGAGCAGCTCCAGCAGGGGACCCCAAACTTCCCTTTACCGAGCAACATTAACCAGCTCCGGTGGATCCCGAGGCGTTCCCAGGCCAGGTTGGAGATATAATCCCTCCACCTAGTCCTGGGTCTTCCCCGAGGCCTCCTCCCAGCTTGACGTGCCTGGAACACCTCCCTAGGGAGGCGCCCAGTGGGCATCCTTACCAGATGCCCGAACCACCTCAACTGGCTCCTTTCGACGCGAAGGAGCAGCGGCTCTACTCCGAGCTCCTCACGGATGACCGAGCTTCTCACCCTATCTCTAAGGGAGACGCCAGCCACCCTCCTGAGGAAACCCATTTCGGCCGCTTGTACCATGGATCTCGTTCTTTCGGTCATGACCCAGCCTTCATGACCATAGGTGAGGGTAGGAACGAAAACTGACCGGTAGATCGAGAGCTTTGCCTTCTGGCTCAGCTCTCTTTTTGTCACAACGGTGCGATAGATGGAATGTAATACCGCACCCGCTGCGCCGATTCTCCGACCAATCTCCCGCTCCATTGTCACCTCACTCGCGAACAAAACCCCAAAGGTACTTGAACTCCTTCATTTGGCATAAGTGTGTAGTGAATGTGACATGCATGTTAAGTGTGGTTCCACACGCTGTTGATTATTAACGCAGCACTTTGTTCTTAATATGGTTCTACATGCACTGATAAACATTTTACATATACATGTAATTTACTTTTAACCTTAGTTAAAAGTACAATAAAAACCTTAGTTACCTCAGTCACTTCATGTAATTATGACTATTCAGGGACCGCTGCCCCTTTAAATGTTCTGAATGCGTGATGACAGTAGACCCTACGGGATTTGTTGCTGGTCAGCGCCTTTTTCCTGTGGAGTTGTTTTTCTTCCTTAAAAATAAACGACACACGCATTCATGTGCTCAACGTGAGAAATTACCTCTTAAAATCTACTTCAATTTCCACAATACTGTCTTTATCTCTGGTCAGGCCCGGCGTCTCTTCCACATGCGCTCCGCCTTCAGGGGCATTCTATGCTTTTCATAAGGTCAGTGGCTGTCATGATTATCTCATGGGCAACAGAAATAGTTTGCACACAGACTAAAAAAAGTAAGCGTAACATTTCTAACATTTCCCTCCTGTTTAAACTTTTTTATCTTCAATAAGCATATATAAGTACATGAATATAATAGTAAATGAGTAAACATTTGCATCTTCAATAAGTATATATATTAGGGCTGTCAAATGATTAAACTTTTTAATCAAATTAATCAGAATTTTCAGTGGATTAATCAGGATTAATTGCTATTACAACTGAATTCTAACCATTTTTTTTCTGAAATGCATACCAAAAGATAAATAACAGGACACAGATACATAATTTTCATATTATGTCTGTTTATTAACACAGCCAAATAATGGTGGTTTAAATCAAGCTGAAACATACTACACACCATAATATTTGTCTTTGTAATGTCCCATCGCTTCCTCTTTGGCATTCCTCTTAACCAGGATGTACAATTTAAAGTATTCAATTGAATAGAAAGCAATAAATGTAGTCAAATCATAACAGTGGCCTACCACATTTTTGCACAATTTGAGTCATCTATTGCGTTTTTATGTGGAAATAAACATTTTCAATGAAACTTTTAAATCAAACCAAAGAACAATCTTTTACCTTTTCCTCCATTCTTTAATCCAATTGCGCAAAAATCCAGTTGCTAACTACTATAACATGTTGCACTGAAACTGGTCTTTTTGTTTGAACATCACCTTTCAAATCTACTGAGCTTCATCATCTTTCAGCCAGTTGCTGAGCCAAACTAACTTGTTCACATTTTCTGAAAGTCAAGCTGACCTTTTGTTGTTCACAATGTGACCTGCAACTGAGAAAAGTCGTTCACAGGGAACAGTGGTTGCAGGAGTGGCTAGATATCTGTGAGCTAATGAGGCCAGCTTCTCATGGGCTCCTGAATGAGATGCCCACCACCTCAAGGGGCAGTCCTCCAATTTAATGGTGGGCTCTGCTCTGTACCTCTGTATGGCAGGTTGGACTTCTTCATCTTCTGATTCTGAATCTGACCCATTTGCAGAAGGCTGATTTTCTTCCTGGGTGGCCCATCATCATGTGTCTGTGAAGACCTTCTGGGTGATTCTTGTTGCAGCATCCCTTCAAGTGTGGTCCACACCTCTTCCCTGTCTGTCTTGGGCAGGCGTTTCAAGTCTTTGAAACGAGGATCCAAAACTGTAGCAATCTGGAGCCATGCATTGTTGAGCTGTTCTTGACGGGATGCTAGGTCCTCCTTGAACTTGGTCTTGAATCTCACCACATATGCAGGGTCCTCATCACAGGCTTCCATCTTGAGACGCAAATTGCAGAGAGAAGGTAGTACCACAGAACAGGAGACATAGGCCTCTCCACCCAGGAGCTCAGTTATATACCTATGCACACAAACACACACACATGCACACAGAGACAGTGTATTATAAGAACAGTGGTTATCAACATATTATTATTATTATCATTATTATCATTATCATTATTATTTTTTACATACATACATGTTATTGATATTTGACTTGGTTTAATTCATTCCAGAAAGTAATCAAAGCAATGGGCCTCATTCACCAACCGTTCTTACGAAGAAATGTGTACTTAAATCCTTCTTACACACTTTTTTACAAAGATTCTGGCATTCACTAATGTTTTCTTAACTTGGATATTTTCTTAGCTAAGAACAAAATCTACGAACACTGAAAAGCACTCTTACGCACTTTTGAGTGATGACAATTTGCTCCAAATGATTGCTTACTGCATTTTATTTAATTCTACAGTTGTTTACAACGATAGTATTGTAATGTAATGTATTTCTGATCATTTGTTGATAAAAAATCATATTATTCAAAAAAGACCCTAACACTGCAATTTACATCAGCAATTAAACTGATTAAATCCTGCGTTATTTGGTGATTGATCGCTATTTATAGGGCCGAAATGCAGTGGTAGAATGTAACAAAGTACAAATTCTTCGTAACTGTACTTAAGTAAATTTTTCACGTATCTGTACTTTACTTAAAGGAACACGCCGACTTATTGGGAATTTAGCTTATTCACCGTAACCCCCAGAGTAAGACAAGTCAATACATACCCTTCTCATCTCCGTGCGTGCTGTAACGCTGCCTGACGGTTCCAGCATTAGCTTAGCCCAGCACAGATCCTGCAGATAACTGGTTCCAACTAGCCTACTGCTCCGAATTGTGATAAAAGTGACAAAATAACGCCAACATTTTCCTATTTGTGATTTGTATAGTCAAAGTGTGTACAAAAAACGACGTAACATGAGACACAGCCATCTTCTAACAGTAAACAAACCGGGAACTATATTCTCAGACAGGCTTGCTGCGAGCATATCACTCCGCCCAAGTACTATATTCTTCCGCCTGAGAATATAGTTCCCGGTTTGTTTATGGTTAGAAGACGGCTGTGTCTCATGTTGCATTTTTTTTGTACACGCTGTGACTCTATAAATCACAACATGTAAATAGGAACATGTTGGCGTTATTTTGTCACTTATTCGGAGCAGTAGGATTACTGGAACCATTCACCTGCATGTCCTGTGCTGGCCTGATGCCGCTGGAACCGTCAGACAGCATTACAGCACGCACAGAGATGAGAAGGGTATGTATCGACTTGTCTAACTCTGGGGGTTACGGTGAAAAGCTAAATTCCCAATAAGTCGGCGTGTTCCTTTAAGTAGACTTAATAGTGCATAGCCTACTTTTGACTTTTACTTTGTTACTTTGTTAGAGACAAAATATGTAACCCAGACCTGGAGCTGCTGTGTGTTACCCTGCGGCCACATTATCTGCCAAGAGAATTTACCAACATATTTGTGTGTGTTGTGTATATTCCACCAAGTGGGAATGCCAGCAGAGCAGCTAAGGCAATCACAGACTGTGTCCATCGCCATTTACAGAACAAACCTGACGCTCCTATGCTGACTGGTGATTTCAATCATTGCAGTCTGGAAAAAAATTTACCTGGATTTCATCAGTATGTTAAGTGTAAAACTAGAAACAACAACATACTGGATAAATGCTATGGCAATATTAAGGACGCCTATACAGCCAAAGCCAGACCTCCCCTGAATAACTCTGACCATAATGTTATCCAACTGCTCCCCACATATCGCTCAGTTTTTAAGTCCAGCAAACCGGAAATCCAGTCGGTGAAGGTATGGTCCAGTGACACAACAGAGGAGCTGAAGGGATGCTTTCTCTGCACAGACTGGAATATATTTTTTAAGGATGCGGACATGGACAGTGCCACTGAATCAATCACTGCCTACATATCTTTCTGTATTGACTCTGTCATACCCCAGAGAACTGTTAAACGATATCCTAATAACAAACCTTACATTACTAAAGGCATTAAAGAATGCATCAATAGGAAGAAAACGGCTTTCAGATCTGGGAATAAAGCAGAAGTCCGAGCTGCACAAAAAGATCTTAATCTGCAAATGAGAGCAGCTCGGCAGCAGTACAAGGAGCGGGCGGAACAAGATCTGTCAGAATCCAACACAAAGACACTTTGGGACTCTATCAGAAAAATGACTAACATGGACACAAAAAGGAAGTCCCTGTTTGCCCACAATGAAATTGCAAAGGCAAACGAACTGAATAATTTTTATATGCGTTTTAATACTGATAATGTCAAGGAATGTGCTGTAGTGTTGGAGAATGTAATTTGTAACGTTGATCTGGATAGAATTACAATTGAACCACACACTGTTATTAAGGTGTTTAAAAACATACAAACAACCAAAGCAACAGGCCCTGATAATCTGTCTGCTTTTCTTTTAAAAACTTTTGCCGAAGAACTGTCACCAGCCTGGCATAAATTATTTCAGCTCTCTATAGACACATGTACAGTACCAGAACTCTGGAAAAAATCTATTATTATTCCAGTACCCAAAAAGGCATGTCCTCAGGAGAATAATGATTATCGGCCAGTGGCTATTACTTCCAATGTTTTTAAATCAATGGAGAGGCTTATGATTGAGATACTCCATACCGATGTGAAACAAATGTTAGATAAATACCAATTCGCTTACACAAAAAAATCGTAGTACAAGTGATGCTATATCAACGATAATGCATCTCACTCTGAAGCATCTTGAAAGTCCTGTTGCATATGCTAGACTGCTCTTTGTCGATTTTAGTTCTGCCTTTAATTCAATCCAGCCAGATATCATGCTTAGAAAATTAGTTCAGTTAAATGTAAATCCCTTTTTAATCAGGTGGTATCACTCATTTTTGTCAAATAGGCCACAGCAGGTGAAGTTTAATTCCACCTTGTCTGATTCAGCAGTGTGCAGCACTGGTGCCCCCCAAGGGTGTGTTAGTTCACCTCTTCTGTTCACACTGTACACCAATGACTGCATCAGCTCTGAGCCAAACCAATATATAGTTAAATTTTCAGATGATACTGTCCTTCTCAGTTTGCTTACTAAAGAAAGCAATATCAGCTTCCACCAAGTTGCTGTGGACAAGTTTGTTAACTGGTGCGATTTACATCAACTTCACATTAATACTAGTAAAACTGTGGAAATGTTGGTAGATCCAAGATCAGCTGGAGACCAGAGCCCTGTGGCCATTCATGGTTTTGACATCAAGCAGGTGTCCTCCTTTAAATATTTAGGAGTGCATATTGACAATGACCTAAGTTGGCGCACACATGTAACAAATGTCTGTGCCAGAACTCATCAGCGTCTTTATTTTTTACGCAGACTTAGAGTGTTTGGGGTCTGTAGAAATATCATGTTAATTTTCTATAGAGCAACAATAGAGTCAATTCTTCGGTATGGTATAACCAGCTGGTTTGGAAATTTGACAGTTAAATCCAAGACACAGATTTTTTATTTGGTTAAGACGGCAGGCAAAATTATGGGAACACCTGCACCCCTCAACCTGCAGGAGCTTTTTAATCATGCAACAATCAGGCAGGCTAAGATCATCCTATCTGATAACTCTCATGTGTTGTTTTCGGAGTTTGAGTTATTGAACTCAGGAAAGAGGTACAGGGTTCCTCTCTGCAAATATAATAGGTACAAGCACTCATTTGTTCCTCTTGCAGTTAAGCTCATAAATGAGCAGCACTGAATGTATGACCACGAATTCTATTAATGTAAATTTGTGACTGAATGTATGTATGGATAGGACTGAAGGAATTACTGCATTTTTATAATGTATTGTAAGGATATTTATATTTCCAAATGGATACATTTTTTATACTGCTTTTTTAGAAAATGGTAACTTGTAATTTTGCACAGCTACTTGAGTAGCCTTCATGTTTAATGTCTAACTGTTTTAACCCTGTGTTTGATGTGTTTCTATGTTACTCTTGCAGCAATTTCTCTCTGTCCAAAACGAATTTCTCCTTTGGGAGACTAATAAAGAGACTTTGACTTTGACTTTGACTTTACATTTTGCAGCAATTATCTATACTTTCTACTCCACTGCATTTCTACAATGTTCCGTTACATTTTCTGATCAGTTTCTCCCCTGCCAAAAATTTTTCCTGACCGTCACACGTTTGTCTCACCAGTAAAGTTTGGTTGCTGTAGATACTGTATATATGGGGCACCGCGGATCCAAGCCGGCTCCGGTGCTCCAGAGCCCGGGCGCAGCGCCGCTGACCCTCGGTAATACAGCCTCCGGTAAAAGTGAAAATGAAAACGTTTGTTTTTATTATTTCCGTTTTTAAATCAAAGTTGCCATCTACTTCTCTCCACAGCGTCGTTTACTCCTCCGCCAGGCTGTGTAAGATGCGTTCATCTTATTTATTTGGCTGGACCTGTTCACATCTCCCCATGTCCGCTGCTTCACACACTTTATTTGCTTACTTGCATGGTTAAAGAAAATGAAATACATCCATGAATAAAACCAACCGCATTCCGATTCTAACAACATATTTCCGTTTCATGGTTAGGATAGGAACTTTTCTTAAAAGCCAGGTTGTGGACACCTTCTACTTTGAGTTGTTGTGCTTGAAGCTCTGCAGCATTTGCTGGGCTGTGCTTAAAATGACCGACAACTTTGCGAGCCTTGGCCAAAGCATTTACAACGCCGCTGTCAGCAAGACTCACTGTGACACTTCTCTGCACCATGTGAGCGACACAGTTCATGTGTTCATAGCGTGTAAGTCGAATTGCGGCAACCATGTTGCGTGCACTGTCAGTCCCAATGGTTGTTGTCTTGCCCTCGATGTCCCACTTACGTGCAACAGACAGGAACTGTTCTTTACAAGCCTCCGCAAAATGACGCTCCTCAGTTTTTAATATAGTCAGCGCAAAAGACTTCAGTTCCCACGTGTCACTGATGAAATGTGCAGTTACTCCGAGGTAATTGTTGTTACTCACTGATGTCCAATGGTCTCCTGTCAGGGCGATATGATTTACTTGAGCCAAGACCTCTTTCCTTTTTTCTTATTCGTTTTCATAGAGCTCGTGGATTTTCGTCATAACTGTGGCTCTTGACGGTGGCTTATAGGATGAATCTTGAGATGCCACTTGCAAAACATCAAGGAAACCTGAGTCTTCTACAATGCTAATGGGTCTACAATCCTTTGCAATCCATTTTGCTATTGTGTTGGTCAAATTATCTGAGGTTGATTTTGTTAATGGCCTGCCAACATTCAGCGTGGTCTGGCCTGAACCTGACGGCCCAGCAAGCGCATGTTTGGCGTTGACATGGTACCTCAAGCTTGAACAGCTCCGGTGAAATTGAAACTCCTTGTTACAAATCTTGTACTTGTTAACTGTACCATCATCATTCTTTTTATATTTGAATCCGTCAATAGGCCCACTTTGCTCACCTTGCTCCATCTCGCGTCTAGCTCCCAACCACTTTCCTGACCTGAATAATTTGTCAAATGCGTTAAAAAAATTGACGTAATTAACAACAAACAACTAATTAACGTCGTTAACGCGCTATTTTTGACAGCCCTAATATATATATATATATATATATACATATAGGTGATTTATTCAGATAATGCAAAGATCTTCAAGCGAGCTGACCAAGACCTGAAAGAACTCTGGAAGGGCATCAAAAATCAGCAACTCCTAGAATATTTCTCAGAGAAGAGTATAATGTGGCAATTCATTGTTGAACGAGCTGACTGGTGGGGTGGTTTCAGGGAACGACTCGTCAGGTCAGTGAAAACCTGCCTGAGAAAAACTTCCTTAGCTTTGAAGAACTGACCCTTTCTGACTAAATTCTGACAGAGGTGGAGGCCATCTTGAACTCCAGACCACTTACCTTTTTCAACAATGACATAGATGAGCGACAGCCACTGACACCTGGAGGTAGCAACATGCCAAGACAGACTTGGAAGTTGGGAAAAGTTGAGGAGGTCCACGGGAAAGTGAGGTCCTGTATGGTTCGCACATCATCTGGGACTGAGAAGACCAGTTCAATTGCTATTTCCTTTAGAGACTTGAGTGATGAATTAAACAAGTTTTCTGTGCATTGATCAAACTTTTTAGTTAAGAAAACATTTGTCTAATAACATACACAACATAGTTGTAGTTGTAGACACAACTGACTAAATACCATATTTTCCGCACTATAAGGCGCACCGGATTATAAGGCGCACCTTCAATGAACGGCCTATTTTAGAACTTTTTTCATATATACGGCGCACCGGATTATAAGGCGCGAATACCGGTAGAAGATACTGCAGTCAAACGTTTGACTGGGGTTGCGTTATGCATCCACTAGATGGAGCTGTGCTAAAGGGAATGTCAACAAAACAGTCCGATAAAGTCAAACTTTATTAACTGTTCTTACAACTCCGTTCACTCCCATGGTAATGTTGAATTCTCTCGCTGCTGCTATTCCCATATTCTACTGCGTGACCGACAGCCTTCAGCTTGAACTCTGCGTCGTAAGCGTGTCTCTTGAAAGGTGCCATTTTGTGGTCTTTAATATAAAAAGATAGACAAGTGGTCGATCGTCTCAACGTGGTCCCGGACATGTTGTCATCGGCTGGTCCGCTTCCATTGGCCATATCAGAGGCAAACCTGAACGGATTGGCTAATATGAGCTACCAATGGAAAGCTTAGAAGCTAGGGAATACGACGACGCCCACATCGATCATGTAGCAAGCTTTCTGTTGTGATTCGGCCAGAAACGTTGTGAGGCGAACAGATCGTTTTGGAATATAAAGCTTGGATATAACATTTCCTCGGACTCTTGTGGATTTATGAAAATCAAGTTTGGGGCAAAATACAACTTTGTTGCTGAAAGGACAACGAAAACGGGTATGGATGCACTCTCGACACTGTTGTGTAACTGATATAAATCATCTTATGCTTTGTATGTGGGCTTCAATTAATCATTAGAGGCTAAGCTTTCAATTGGTGTGTCGCATGGCTGTATATTTTGAATATTTAATGCTTTAAAGTTATAAAAACGCGAATGAGTGGAAGTTTTATCGACGTTACAGCGACGCAGTGTCCCGTCAACGGGGCAGTGATCCTTGAGAGGTTGATCCATATATAAGGCGCTCCGGATTATAAGGCGCACTGTCGTTTTTTGAGAAAATTAAAGGCTTTTAAGTGCGCCTTATAGTGCGGAAAATACGGTAATTAAAGGATTAAAAATTAAGAATTTTTGTTAACCTTTTCTTTTTTTCTTCCAGAAAAAAATTAACTAGCAGATCAATTTGACACCAACAATCTTTACACAGATAATCGTTGGTGATGACAATTATGATTATTATGATGACTATTATTGCGGATAATTGTACTGTTATTGACGAAAGACGTTTGTTAACGTTTTTAACGTTGGTTAAATATTCTAATGTTTCATGAGATGCCAACATGCGCTTACCACACACTACTGGAAGAAACAAATATGAGTATGATGCTGCATAATACAGACACAAGTACACTCCTGTTCCTTATATTTCACACTTTAATACTTTATTTACATTACATGGAATATTAACACACATACAAATGCAGACCATCCCGCTCAGAAGTCTTAACATAACAATCACCACAGTGTGCAGCAGAGTTTCCACAAAGTAAATTTCTTACAGTGTAATGCAGTCAAATACGAATGAACTGCAATATGGATATTTAATATCTCTTTGAATATATTAGACATAAGAGCTGTTTATTTTTGTCGCCAATCACTGCATATGGCTCATATGTTTCTGTGTCACTGTTAACAGCGGTTAGTAAAAGTTGTATGTATGCATGTCTTATATCAAAAGAATATACATCAGGTTTGTCTGTGTACGTAATAAGTGCATGATGCAAGATCTGTTATAATTACTAAGTTTAGTGTTTGTAAATCCCATAAGTCACAGCTAAAGAACATTAGATATATAGAATAGAATCACATATAAGGCTCTAAATGAACAATGGAACGTGTACACAGTGTCTAAATGTTGGTGGCATTAAGTCCCTTCATCCAGTCCAGTTAATTCCAAATAACATCTGTAATAACTGCTATGACTAAAAGGAAACTTGTTTTGTTGATGACTGCAGAGGAGGCAGCAGAAAAAGAGAAAAAGAAAAAGAAATTCTCATTCTCTGATACTTTTGCTGGGGCCACTGTTGTTGATGCTGGTGCAGCTGTGGTTACTGCTGGGGCAGCTGTCGTCACTGCTGGCGTAGCTGTCGTTACTGCTGGGGCAGCTGTCGTTGTCGTTGCTGCAGCTGTGGTTGTTGTTGGGGCAGCTGTGGTTGTCGTTGCGGCAGCTGTGGTTGTTGTTGGTGCAGCTGTGGTTGTTGGAGCATCTGTGGTTGTTGGTACAGCTGTGGTTGTTGTTGGTGCAGCTGTGGTTGTTGTTGGAGCATCTGTGGTTGTTGGAGCATCTGTGGTTGTTGGTGCAGCTGTGGTTGTTGTTGGAGCATCTGTGGTTGTTGGTACAGCTGTGGTTGTTGTTGGGGCAACTGTGGTTGTCATTGCTGCAGCTGTGGATGTTGTTGGGGAAGCTTTGGTTGTCGTTGCTGCAGCTGTGGTTGTTGTTGGGTCTGCTTTGTTTGTTGTTGGAGCATCCGTAGTTGTCATTGCTGCAGCTGTGGTTGTTGTTGGAGCATCTGTGGTTGTTGGTGCAGCTGTGGTTGTTGTTGATGCAGCTGTAGTTTTTGTTGGAGCATTTGTGGTTGTCGTTGCTGCAGCAGCGGTTGTTGTTGGGGCAGCTGTGGTTGTCGTTGCTGCAACTGTGGTTGTTGTTGGGGAAGCTGTGGTTGTTGTTGGAGCAGCTGTGGTTGGGGCAGGTGTTGTTGGAGCAGCTGTTGTTGGGGCAGCTGTTGTTGGAGCAGCTGTGGTTGTTGTTGCTGCAGCAACTGTGATTGTTGTTGGAGCATCTGTGGTTGTCGTTGCTGCAGCTGTGGTTGTTGTTGGGGCAGCTGTGGTTGTCGATGCAGCAGCTGTGGTTGTTGTTGGGGCTCCTGTGGTTGTTGTTGGAGTATCTGTCATTGTTGCTGCAGATGTGGTTGTTGTTGGAGCATTTGTGGTTGTCGTTGCTGCAGCTGTGGTTGTTGTTGGGGAAGCTGTGGTTGTTGTTGGAGCAGCTGTGGTTGGGGACGGTGTTGTTGGAGCAGCTGTTGTTGGGGCAGCTGTGGTTGTTGTTGCTGCAGCAGCTGTGGTTGTTGTCAGGGCAGCTGTTGTTGTTGCTGCAACTGTGGTTGTTGTTGGAGCATCTGTGGTTGTTGGTGCAGCTGTGGTTGCTGTTGGTGCAGTTGTGGTTGTCATTGCTGCAGCTGTGGTTGTTGTTGGGGCAGCTGTGGTTGTCGTTGCTGCAACTGTGGTTGTTGTTGGGGAAGCTGTGGTTGTTGTTGGAGCAGCTGTGGTTGGGGCAGGTGTTGTTGGAGCAGCTGTTGTTGGGGCAGCTGTTGTTGGAGCAGCTGTGGTTGTTGTTGCTGCAGCAACTGTGATTGTTGTTGGAGCATCTGTGGTTGTCGTTGCTGCAGCTGTGGTTGTTGTTGGGGCAGCTGTGGTTGTCGATGCAGCAGCTGTGGTTGTTGTTGGGGCTGCTGGGGTTGTTGTTGGAGCATCTGTCATTGTTGCTGCAGATGTGGTTGTTGTTGGAGCATTTGTGGTTGTCGTTGCTGCAGCTGTGGTTGTTGTTGGGGAAGCTGTGGTTGTTGTTGGAGCAGCTGTGGTTGGGGACGGTGTTGTTGGAGCAGCTGTTGTTGGGGCAGCTGTGGTTGTTGTTGCTGCAGCAGCTGTGGTTGTTGTCAGGGCAGCTGTTGTTGTTGCTGCAACTGTGGTTGTTGTTGGAGCATCTGTGGTTGTTGGTGCAGCTGTGGTTGCTGTTGGTGCAGTTGTAGTTGTCATTGCTGCAGCTGTGGTTGTTGTTGGGGCAGCTGTGGTTGTCGTTGCTGCAGCTGTGGTTGTTGTTGGAGCATCTGTGGTTGTTGGAGCATCTGTGGTTGTTGGTGCAGCTGTGGGTGTTGGTGCAGCTGTGGTTGTTGTTGGTGCAGCTGTGGTTGTTGTTGGAGCATCTGTGGTTGTTGTTACTTCAACTCTGGTTGTTGTTGGGGAAGCTGTGGTTGTTGTTGGAGCAGCTTTGGTTGGGGCAGCTGTTGTTGGAGCAGCTGTTGTTGGAGCAGCTGTTGTTGGAGCAGCTGTGGTTGTTGTTGGAGCATCTGTGTTAGGGGCAGGTGTTGTTGGAGCAGTTGTTGTTGGGGCAGCTGTTGTTGGAGCAGCTGCGGTTGTTGTTGGAGCAGCTGTGGTTGGGGCAGGTGTTGTTGGAGCAGCTGTTGTTGGGGCAGCTGTTGTTGGAGCAGCTGTGGTTGTTGTTGGAGCAGCTGTGGTTGGGGCAGGTGTTGTTGGAGCAGCTGTTGTTGGGGCAGCTGTTGTTGGAGCAGCCGTGGTTGGGGCAGGTGTTGTTGGAGCAGCTGTTGTTGGGGCAGCTGTTGTTGGAGCAGCTGTGGTTGTTGTTGCTGCAGCAGCTGTGGTTGTTGTCGGGGCAGGTCTTGTTGCTGCAACTGTGGTTGTTGTTGGGGCAGCTATTGTCGTTGCTGCAGCTATGGTTGTTGTTGGGGCAGCTGTGGTTGTTGTTACTTCAACTGTGGTTGTTGTTGGGGAAGCTGTGGTTGTTGTTGTTGGAGCAGCTGTGGTTGGGGCAGCTGTTGTTGGAGCAGCTGTTGTTGGGGCAGCTGTTGTTGGCGCAGCTGTGGTTGTTGTTGGAGCATCTGTAGTTGTCATTGCTGCAGCTGTGGTGGTTGTTGGAGCAGCTGTGGTTGGGGCAAGTGTTGTTGGAGCAGCTGTTGTTGGGGCAGCTGTTGTTGGAGCAGCTGTGGTTGGGGCAGGTGTTGTTGGAGCAGTTGTTGTTGGGGCAGCTGTTGTTGGAGCAGCTGCGGTTGTTATTGGAGCAGCTGTGGTTGGGGCAGGTGTTGTTGGAGCAGCTGTTGTTGGGGCAGCTGTTGTTGGAGCAGCCGTGGTTGGGGCAGGTGTTGTTGGAGCAGCTGTGGTTGGGGCAGCTGTTGTTGGAGCAGCTGTGGTTGTTGTTGCTGCAGCAGCTGTGGTTGTTGTCGGGGCAGGTCTTGTTGCTGCAACTGTGGTTGTTGTTGGGGCAGCTGTTGTCGTTGCTGCAGCTATGGTTGTTGTTGGGGCAGCTGTGGTTGTTGTTACTTCAACTGTGGTTGTTGTTGGAGCAGCTGTGGTTGGGGCAGCTGTTGTTGGAGCAGCTGTTGTTGGGGCAGCTGTTGTTGGAGCAGCTGTGGTTGTTGTTGGAGCATCTGTGGTTGTCATTGCTGCAGCTGTGGTTGTTGTTGGAGCAGCTGTGGTTGGGGCAAGTGTTGTTGGAGCAGCTGTTGTTGGGGCAGCTGTTGTTGGAGCAGCTGCGGTTGTTGTTGGAGCAGCTGTGGTTGGGGCAGGTGTTGTTGGAGCAGCTGTTGTTGGGGCAGCTGTTGTTGGAGCAGCTGTGGTTGTTGTTGGAGCAGCTGTGGTTGGGGCAGGTGTTGTTGGAGCAGCTGTTGTTGGGGCAGCTGTTGTTGGAGCAGCTGTGGTTGTTGTTGGAGCAGCTGTGGTTGGGGCAGGTGTTGTTGGAGCAGCTGTTGTTGGGGCAGCTGTTGTTGGAGCAGCTGTGGTTGTTGTTGGAGCAGCTGTGGTTGGGGCAGGTGTTGTTGGAGCAGCTGTTGTTGGAGCAGCTGTGGTTGTTGTTAGAGCAGCTGTGGTTGGGGCAGGTGTTGTTGGAGCAGCTGTTGTTAGGGCAGCTGTTGTTGGAGCAGCTGTGGTTGTTGTTGCTGCAGCAGCTGTGGTTGTTGGGGCAGCTGTTGTCGTTGCTGCAGCTATGGTTGTTATTCCTGCAGCGTTACAATACAAATCAGTAGTAAGACATTGTCTAAAGTGAAATGCCATATCTCAGATGGGTTTAACATGAAACCAAAAAACTTTTATTTTAATTCTACTTGCTCTACCTCATAATTCAATTCAATATCTTAAAACTTACCAACACACAGAAGAAGGATGATACAGATCTTCATCATCATTTTGGGATGTGCTATACTGTTGAAACAAATATAATTTGCCAGATTCAGTTAATCAATGACAACTAAAAAGCATTTACTAACATCTGTATTTATACTACTGCTTTCTGCATTATAGTGAATTGCTGATAAACGTAGTGTCAATTATTGTATATGTTGAGATTAATTTCATTATTTCATTAAATTATCCACTGCATCTTTAAGACAATAATCCTTTGTTAGCTGTAAACATAAACTAGCATTTATAAATGTTGGGATCTACACATAAGGACTTAGTGTAACACCAACAATTATTAGATCGTGGGTGATGATTCAAATGCTTATTATGATGACTATTATTGCTGATAATTGCATTGTTAATCAAGAAAGACAAAAACACAACTTGCATTGATTAAAATTGGACTAATATTCATCATTGAAATACTTACAGGTTTTGTCTGTCGTAGATTTGTCTTGACTGCAGTGATTGAAGCTGTGATGCTCTCTGATTCCACCTGTTGCTGTTAGCTGGTTGATGTCCTCCACTGAACACACATCACCTTTTATATTGATTCACACAAACCCGGTAATACAACATCAGGCTCTGAACAAGGAAGCACATCATTTTTATGAGGAATGTTTTTTTAAGGTTTCCACCCCTGTAATAGGTACATTTTACATCTTCTTTTGGGTTGCGGCCTATAGAAACTGGTTGAGGGACATTTCTTTCAAGACATGACGTAGGATATGTGGGGAAGGTTTTTATGATGGTCTGGTAAACATTTGTTTGTTTTCCTCATGAATTTGCGCTGGGCATGGAAAACAAAATTTGTGTGACAATGTGCAAAGTGATCAAGCAATGAGTTGTCTACTGTTAAGTTAATCAACAACTATTTTGATAACTGATTAATCAGTTTGAATCATTTTTTTTTATGAAAAAAAAACATTTTGATTCCAGCTTGTTAAATGTGAATATGTTCTAGTTTCTTCACTCCTCTGTGACAGTAAACTGAATATCTTTAGTTGTGTACAAAACAAAACATTTCAGGATGTAATCTTGGGCTTTGGAAAACACCATTAATCAAATCCATTATTAATCAACATTTTCATAAACAATGAAAATAATTGTTAGCTGCTGTCAGGGAGTGTCGGACTGGTCAGTACCCAGGGCCCTCATGTGAGGAAGGCCCAACAAGATGCTAGAATGAATAGCTGTGGATGCGGGGAGTGGCCCATAGAGAATGCCTTTTTACAGGGCCCAGAATTGTTGTGCTATGCCCCTCGTTGCAGGTGGGATCTACATGGAGCCTCTCCTCTCCAGTTATAGGCTCCAGTGACTCTGAACATGGAGGATGAACTAAAGTTTCACATGTACAAAGCAGAGCATCTGAGTCTGCTTTGGTGTTGTTGTTGCAGATCAACCAGAGTCACCAACTGGGGGGGGCGCAATATAGAGACAACATGCCATGCCCAAGCCCAATTACGATATCAATCGAAATTATTACTAGTTTGAACACGGCTGCATGAATCTTTGAGTTTTTGTGCTTCCCACAGTCCTTGAACGTGTTCTTAAATTGAAAATTAACATACAAAATCCAAGATAGCTGACTTCCTGTCATGTGTGCTCAGAAAAGCTTATGGATCAGAATTTATTTATTTATTTTTTTTAAATGTGTGCAGATTTAAATAAGAAAAGCTCTACTGTTTCAGTGTCAAGTGCACGATCCTGCAGCCTATAACAAGCTATAGGAATAATTCAACAATCTATTCACACATTAAAATCATCAAAACAATTATTCTAAACTGTTACTATTGTCATACATGTCATCGACATTTGTTCGTCAAAATCACAATGTACATGAGATCCTCTTATATTATTAACATAACCCCATATATTCAACATTAAGTTACTAAAATGTCTTTTACTGAGAATAAATAAGAGTTCAGAAATAACGTTGGTTTTACAAAAACATGCGGGTGTGGCTAAAATACCTAACATATTTACTAAAAATAGATTCTATTATGTTTGCGTGTGTGATGATGTACATTGACATTTACATACCCAGTGTCAATAAATATTCTTCAGTGCTGGGTGATGACTGTATGTAATTGTGTCTATTTATAGCCTCAGGGAAGTAAAGGTGTTCAACACGTCTCTAACTTTTTATAAATATAGAAATTCTGTCAGCCCAATACTGCATGGCCTCAGCTCTTCCCATTTGCCTTCTACATAAGGTACATACCGTGCATTCATGTGCTCCTCGAATGATCCCATTTCCCAAATTGGAAAGTCGTTCTTCCGATTATTTTATTGGTCAGAGCGTTTAAGCAACACGTTGAAACAGCTGTTTCAGTAGTACATTCTCTAAAACCACAATGGCTTAACCTGAATCAGGTTAATGCTGTTAAATAACTTTTCTAAATAGATTAACACTCTACGTGGACTGAAGGTTGAAATTTGATATGCAATACTTGAATTAAACAAATTATTGCGATCAACCCAACATTTACTTTTCTTTGCTATGTTTCTGGCAGACAAAGTGAGTTCAAGAATCATGTATATATCATGATTATTCTTTTTTTTAGATGGGATAATTGTGGATGGAAATGCACTTTGTGAGATCGTCCTCAAAACATTAACGTAGAGCTTTGACTGTGTTAGAAATTTAGGACCAACATGCCGAAGTGACATGTCACATTTCCTTTTTTCCAGTTTTCTTTACTCTCCTTCTTTGAGGTTTTGCAATGCATAGAAGTGCCAGCTCTATCGTCAAAGTACGTGTATTGCTTTGATAGATTTTCATAACATGCGACCAGTACAAATATATGTCGTGAGTTTTTCTCATATACTGGTTTTTACCTATTGTACGAAAACGTACACAACAATTTCTATGATGTCCTACGAAATTATGATCGCAGGCTATTCAAGTGGCGAACGGTCTCATGACAGTTAAGTTTAGCAGTAATACAGTTAAAGTTAGTCGAGAAAAGGTGTGATGCAGGGCGCTGTGAGGGGATGATCCTTTCAGTGGCTACAGTTAGGTATCTCAGTAACAACAGGCGTCAACGAAAAGGATTCCAAAAGAAACTACGCAATTGGTAAGTACTAATCCAATTTTCTTTTGCCTTAACATCTCTGTTTTGAAGGAGTCAAAGAAAGAACTATATAAATTTGTAATTTGGCCATACAAAATTGCTTGGCCAAGAGCAGCAGAGTTGTACCCTATTATGGTCTAAAGTGACATGATTTATGATTTATGTGTTGACACTGTTAGCGGTGGGTGATTTGGAAAGGAAGCTGATTGTTTTCAGAAACAATTTCAGATTGAGCACTGCACAAAGAGCCTGTGGTGAGATTATATCTTTAAGGAAGTATAGCGAACACAAAGTTCAGAATTTAGCAACAAACAAAAAAGCTACGTGGCTCCCATCTCTCCAGCCCATGGGCCCACCACCTGTGTGAGGAACTGCTGGGGTCGGGTGCCCTGTCAAATGTGTGGCAGTGAAGGTCAGGGGCCTCGACTGACCAGACCCGGGCAGCAAACGCTGGCTCTGGGGACGTGGAACGTCACCTCTCTGTGGGGGAAGGAGCCGGAACTGGTGTGGGAGGTGGAGCGCTACCGGTTAGATCTGGTGGGGTTTACCTCTACGCACAGTCTCGGTTCTGGAACCATACTCCTGGATAGGGGTTGGACTCTTTTCTTCTCCGGAGTTGCCGAGGGTGTGAGGCGCCGGGCGGGTGTGGGGATACTCACAAGCCCCCGCCTGAGTGCCGCTACGTTGGACTTTACCCCTGTATACGAGAGGGTCGCCTCCCTACGCCTGCGGGTTGTGGGGGGGAAAACTCTGACTGTTGTTTGTGCATATGTACCAAACAGGAGTTCGAAGTATTCAGCCTTTTTGGAGACCTTGACTGGAGTCCTGCATGGGGCTCCAGTGGGGGACTCCATTGTTCTGATGGGGGACTTGAACGCGCACGTGTGCAATGATGGAGACACATGGAGAGGCGTGTTTGGGAAGAACGGCCACCCTGATCTAAACCAGAGTGGTTGTTTGTTGTTGGACTTCTGTGCTAGTCATGGATTGTCTATAACAAACACCATGTTCGAACATAGGGATGCTCATATGTGTACTTGGTACCAGAGCACCCTAGGCCAATGGTCAATGATCGATTTTATAATCGTTTCATCTGATCTGAGGCCGTGTGTTTTGGACACTCGGGTGAAGAGAGGGGCGGAGCTGTCAACTGATCACCATCTGGTGGTGAGTTGGGTCAGGGGGTGGGGGAAGACTCTGGACAGACCTTGTAAGCCCAAACGGGTAGTGCGGGTAAATTGGGAACGTCTGGAGGAGGCCAATGTCCAACAGACTTTCAACTCACACCTCCTGCTGGGGTTTTTCGTGCATCCCTGTTGAGGCTGGGGGCATTGAAACCGAGTGGACAATGTTCTAAGTTTCCATTGCTGAAGCTGCGGCGAGGAGCTGTGGTCTTAGGGTCTTAGGTGCCTCAAGGGGCGGTAACCCACGAACACCGTGGTGGACACTGGTGGTCTGGGAAGCGGTCCGACTGAAGAAGGAGTCTTTCTGGGATATGTATGATATAGGCAGTTGCAGGGTAGCGAAGGGCTGCAGTCTCTGCCGTGAAAGAGGCAAAGCAGCGGGTGTGGGAGAAGTTTGGAGAAGACATGGAGAAGGACATTTGGTTGGCACCAAGGTGCTTCTGGAAAACTGTTCGCCACCTCAGGAGGTGGAAACAGGGGACAATCCAAGCTGTGTACAGTAAGGATGGTACACTGCTGACCTCAACTGAGGAGGTAATAGGGCAGTGGAAGGAACACTTTGAGGAACTCCTGAATCCGACTAATATGCCCTGTATGTTAGAGGCAGAGCTGGAGGATGATGGGGGATCATTGTCAATTTCCCAGGCGGAAGTCACTGATGTAGTCAAACAATTCCACAGTGGCAAGGCCCCTGGGATTGATGAGATCCGTCCAGAAATGCTCAAGGCTGTGGGTGTGGAGGGGCTTTCCTGGTTGACACGCCTCTTCAACATTGCGTGGAAGTCTGGGACAGTGCCAAAGGAGTGGCAGACCGGGGTGGTGGTTCCCCTTTTTAAAAAGGGGGACCAGAGGGTGTGTGCCAATTACAGGGGTAACACACTTCTCAGCCTCCCTGGTAAAGTCTACTCCAAGGTGCTGGAAAGGAGGGTTCGGACGATAGTCGAACCTCGGGTTGAAGAGGAACAATGCGGATTCCGTCCTGGTCTACATGTGTTTTGTGGATCTGGAAAAGGAGTATGACCGGTTCCCCGGGAGATACTGTGGGAGGTGCTGCGGGAGTATGGGGCGAGGGAGGTCTTTTCTCAGGGCCATCCAATCTCTGTAGCCGAGTGTGAAGTGGTTGGGATGAGGATCAGCACCTCTAAATCTGAGGCCATGGTTCTCAGCAGGAAACCGATGGAGTCCCTACTCCATGTAGGGAATGCGGTATTACATTCAATTTATCGCACCATTGTGACGAAAAGAGAGCTGAGCCAGAAGGCAAAGCTCTTGATCTACCGGTCACTTTTCATTCCCACCCTCACCTATGGTCATGAAGACTGGGTCATGACCGAAAGAACGAGATCCAGGGTACAAGCGGCGGAAAATGGGTTTCCTCAGGAGGGTGGCTGGCGTCTCCCTTAGAGATAGGGTGAGAAGCTCAGTCATCCGTTAGGAGCTCGGAGTAGGGCCGCTGCTCCTTCGCGTCGAAAGGAGCCAGTCGAGGTGGTTCGGGCATCTGGTAAGGATGCCCCCTGGGCGCCTCCCTAGGGAGGTGTTCCAGGCACGTCCAGCTGGGAGGAGGCCTCGGGGAAGACCCAGGACTAGGTGGAGGGATTATATCTCCAACCTGGCCTGGGAACGCCTCGGGATCCCCCAGTCGGAGCTGGTTAATGTTGCTCGGGAAAGGGAAGTTTGGGGTCCCCTGCTGGAGCTGCTCCCCCCGCGACCCGACACCGGATAAGCGGACGAAGATGGATGGATGGATGTATGGATGGATGGACCGTTGTTGTGTCCATAGCACCGCCCAAGAGGATTGTGATTAGGTTAAAGAAAGTTAGTTGTGACATTTCCAATACACTCTATGCATAGATGTTATAAATCAAACATTATTATGTTACGCTGTCAAATCAATCCTTTTGGCTCTTTTGTTTCACTTTTGGTATATGTTGCAGCAAAGTAAACCAGTCAGAAAGTGGCAGCATCTTTAAATGCGTAATGTTGTGTAAGTCATCAAAGTCTCCCGAACCTTCTTCACGTATCCAGAGTCGAGCTGCTGCTGAGTTTTTCAATAACAACTGACGACAACGAACAGGATTCTGAGGTAACCACACAACTGGTAAGAGCAAATCATATTTTCTATTGCCTTACCATTTTTCAGTTTAGACGGATTCAGAAAAGGAACTGTGCAAATTTGTAATTTGTGTTGATACTGTCAATGTCTCAGTTTTGACAGAATCCAAAAAGGAACTTTGTAAATTCATAATTTGGCTAAATAAAATCTAAGGCCTGAGAAATGTCTGATCTCTCTGAAAGTTTTCAGCAGAGATTCTTTTTTAATAAGGGAAACCAAGAGCAGCAAAGTTGGAGGCTACCTTATGATGGTCTAAAGTGAAATGATTTATGTGTTGATACTGATACTCATCACTGAATGTTTTGACTGCAGTGTTTATTGAACTGTGTGAACTGAGCTAAAATTGAGCTTGTAGGCCTACCACAATCACCAAAACCCAAACAATAAAGGTGTAAAAGTATCGGGGGAAATTTAACACATTACAAAAATAAAAAAAAAATAAGAACAAAAATGTAAATCTCCGAGCAGTAAGCAAACAGGGACATAGATTACCTATGCCTTCCACACTGACAGCAGCTAACCCTTGCACACTACTGTGTCTGCTTCTGATGCTAAATCAAATTGTTAGCCCAAATCTTCCTCTTTTACAAAGCTCTCTGATAAAGTCAAGTCAGCTTCATTAATGCAGTGATGAAACATTTGGCATTATCCCAGCTGGCATTCGACTGACATTAACGTTTAAATGTTGTTGAAATAATGTCAGTTTATGAAAAAACATTAATTCAACGTCAAAAAACAACGTTGAACACCAAATAGTTGAAGTGGTGTTGTTAACTCACTACGGATTCAACATAGAAATATCAACTATTTTTTAGTTGTACGTCAAATCAACATTTTTACAACCATGACTTTTAAACATTCTGTTGAAATATATCAGTAGAAAAATAACGTTGTTGACAACAATGCTGATCTATTAACTGTTGAGAAAGTGTTGATACATGAATAATTATACAACACTGAAAGACCAACTCTGAATTAAACGTTTGTTGAGTCGTGATAAAAGTAATTTCTACGTCTCCCAGCGTACTTTGTGAGCAACTGGAGCAACTCCAGTCTGATCAATCATTTTGGAATGTCGTTCAATACAAGGGCTTGATTGGAAGACGGGGGTTGTCCATCACACAAAGGCGGTGACTAGAACCGAATTCTATTGGCTCTGACGGTTCCAGACAACACCCACTTTGCGCATGCGCAAAGTGGGTCTCGTCATTGTCAGGCTCTGGACCGGTTCGGACTGAATTTGGGGGTAACAGCTCAAACGATAAGCAGTTTTTGAAGTCACATTTTATAACTAGAAAATTCCTAAATACATTTTGAGTGTGCCTGACTCTGGCCCATATATTAATACGTATTGTGTTAATTAATATTGTGTGTATGGGCAGACTAGCTAGTTTAACCGCCAACCGCCGGTCTCTGTGTGTGCGCGCGTGTTTGTGCGTGTGGGGGCAGACAATTACGAAATCAATCGAAATTATTACTAGTTTGAACACGGCTGCATAAATCTTAGACGTGTTCGTAAATTGAAAATGTACCTAAAATACCTAACATATTTACTAAAAATAGATTCTATTATGTTTGCGTGTGTGATGATGCACATTGACATTTACATACCCAGTGTCAATAAATATTCTTTAGTGCTGGGTGATGAGGTATGTATGTACTTGTGTCTGTTTATAGCCTCAGGGAAGTAAAGGTGTTCAACACGTCACTAACTTTTTATAAATATAGAAATACCGTCAGCCCAATACTGCATGGCTTCAGCTCTTCCCATTTGCCTTCTACATAAGGTACATATTTATTTCCAGTTTGAAGCTTTATAGTAGTGCGTTTGTCCCGGACTTGCGCCACTCCAGGCTGCACCAGTTAATTCTCTAAAACCACTCAAAATGACTTTACCTGACTCAGGTTAATGCTATTAAATAATTTTTCTAAATAGTCTAGGGTCACTCTATGTGGACTGATGGTTGAAATTTGATATGCAATACTTGAATCAAAAAAATTCTTGCCATCAACCCAACATTTACTTCTCTCTGCTATGTTTCTGGCAGACAAAGTGGATGTTTAAGTGATGTTCAAGAATCATGTATATATCATGATTATTCTTTTTTTTAGATGGGCTAATTGTGGGTGGAAATGCACTTTGTGAGATCGTCCTCAAAGCATTAACATAGAGCTTTGACTGTGTTAGAAATTTAGGACCAACATGCCGAAGTGACATGTCATGTTTCCTTTTTTCCAATTTTCTTTCTTCTCCTCCTTTGAGGTTTTGCAATGCATAGAAGTGCCAGCTCTATCGACAAAGTATGTGTATTGCTGCATTGATTTTCATAACATGCGAGCAGTAGAGATAGATGTCGTGAGTTGTTCTCATATACTGGTTTTTACCTATCGTACAAAAACGTAGGCACAACAATTTCTATGATGTCCTACGAAATTATGATCGCAGGCCAGTCAAGTCGTGAACGGTCTCATGACAGTTAAGTTAAGTGTTCGTTACAGTTAGTTAGTTGAGAAAAAGTGTGAGTGTGAGAATGTTGTGTAAGTCATCAAAGTCTCCCGAACCTTCTTCACGTATCCAGAGTCGAGCTGCTGCTGAGTTTTTCAATAACAACTGGCGACAATGAACAGGATTCCGAGGTTACCACACAACTGGTAAGCACAAATCATATTTTCTTTTGCCTTACCATGTTTCAGTTTAGAGGGATTCAGAAAAGGAACTATTTGTAATTTGTGTTGATACTGTCAGTGTCTCAGTTTTGAGAGAATCCAAAAAGGAACTTTGTAAATTCATAATTTGGAAAAAAAAAAATCTAAGGCCTGAGAAATGTCTGATCTCTCTGAAAGTTTTCAGCAGAGATTCTTTTTTAATAAGGGAAACCAAGAGCAGCAAAGTTGGAGGCTACCTTATGATGGTCTAAAGTCGGTGGGGCGGCGGTACAGCGGTTGCCTGCCAATCGGAAGGTTGGTGGTTCGATCCTTGGCCCTGCAGTCCCATGTCGAAGTGTCCTTGGGCAATACACTGAACCCTGAGTGTGAATGTAAATGTGTAAATGTGTGTGAATGATTATCTGATGAGCAGGTGGCACCTTGTACGGCAGCCTCGGCCACAGTGTATGAATGTGTGTGAATGGTGAATGGTTCCTGTGCAATGTTAAAGCGCTTCGAGAAGTCGTTGAGACTAGAAAAGCGCTATATAAGAACAGTCCATTTACATTACATTAAAGTGACATGATATATGTGTTGATACTGTTTATTGAACTGTGTGAACTGAGCTAAAATTGAGCTTGTACCACAATCACCAAAACCAAAAAATAAAAGTGTAAAAGTATCGGGGGAAATTAAACACAGTACAAAAATAAAAAAAAAATAAGAACAAAAAGGTAAATCTACGAGCAGTAAGCAAACAGGGACATAGATTACCTATGCCTTCCACACTGACAGCAGCTAACCCTTGCACACTACTGTCTCTGCTTCTGACTCTAAATCAAATTGTTAGCCCAAATCTTCGTTTTTTACAAAGCTCTCTGATAAAGTCAAGTCAGCTTCATTAATGCAGTGACGAAACATCTGGCATTATCCCAGCTTGCATTCGACTGACATTAAAGGAACACGCCGACTTATTGGGAATTTAGCTTATTCACCGTAACTCCCAAGAGTAAGAGAAGTCGATACATACCCTTCTCATATCCGTGCGTGCTGTAACGCTGTCTGACGGTTCCAGCATTAGCTTAGCACAGCACAGATCCTCCAGGTAACTGGTTCCAACTAGCCCACTGCTCCGAATTGTCACAAAAGTGACAAAATAACGCCAACATGTTCCTATTTACATGTTGTGATTTGTAGAGTCACAGCGTGTACAAAAAACAACGTAACATGAGACACAGCCATCTTCTAACCGTAAACAAACCGCATATCACTCCACCCAAGTACTATATTCTTCCGCCTGAGAGTGTTGTCCTGCATTCAATATCTTCCCTATGTAATAGTACACAAGTATTATCAAAATATAATTAAAGTACCAAAAGTAAAAGTCCTCATTATGCAGTGTAATATATTTTAATTTATTGGATTATATTATGATCCAATTAATTGTATTAAATATGACTGAGGGTTTAAATAAAATGTTTTATTTAATTCAAGTAGCCTAATTGAACATAATTATGTTCTAGGGTTTAAAATATATACAGATTTGACATTTAATGGCGCATTTATTCCGCGTGCGTGCCGCCGTGTTCATGAACCAGAACTTCGACAATAAATCAGTAAGTTGCTAGTCAAAAACGTTTTTCAAGGTTGGCAGGTCTGTAAAAGGGTTAAATAATTAATCTTGTAAAGTGCTAGCAAAGTTTCATTATGACAGTTGGCTTGTTCACCTTGGTGACCACTATAAACTCCTTGTCTTCATCATGTGCCTGCTTTGTGGAGGTCTGGACTCTACTGACCACTTTTTCTGGTTATATTTTCAATTTCTTGTTGCTCTGTAGACGTTGGGAGGCGTTGATGCTGCAGACCACGTGAAGAAGTCAATGGCTGCGTAAGTAATTTTATGTTCCTTTTTTGCATTAGTTTATAGTGATTATGTTCCCTGTCATATACTGTCATGCACTCCCCCCACACAACCACTTACTCACTCTATGCTAAATTTTCATAATGAACTTGATTGCAATATAATATTCTAATATATATCAGTTTTACCATGGCAGAACTATGACAAATAAAATGATGGCCATAATGAGCCTCAGAGGAAGAAGTGTGAAGTTTTGTTACAATGTTTTGAATATAGTAAGCAGAATAATAATTCATAAGAAAAATCATTTTAGTTGGATGACTCTACAGAGCATGCTCTAATATTATATATAATACTCCATTCTGGGCTCTAGACTAACTTCTCTACCGGCAACACTGGTTGCTATCAACTGCCTTTTGTTGCTTGCCCAAGCACATGATTATCAATGACCTTGCACGTTGATAAATACTAATTTATATACTTGGCAAGACATTGGCAATGCCACAAAAGTTGAAATTTGCAAAATATTTTAATTTGAGAGGACAGCGTTTGCTAATACTGATCAGTTTTCTTTTCTCCCCTCATCAGATGCTGTTTTGAGGTCATTTGATACAACTACAACAAAAGTAGATGAATACATGGCCAAATATACTTGAAATATGCACCAGAGAGAAAGAAGTAACAAGAAGGGAAGGTTTAATCAGCCGTGTTCAATGTTGCACAATGTTTGGGCCGTTTTTCTAAAGGTTAAAGTTTGACACGTGTAAAATGATGTTGCGTGAAATGTCGGCACACTTGCAGCTATGTAATAAAGCATGTTTCTTACGTCAGTGAAATGTCTTTAATCTTCTTCTTGGTCTTGCTTTGACCAATTGGCTTCTTACTAGCTGACTGTGCGTGTCCCCAAACTAAGTGTTTATGTATCTATTTCAAGGTGTTTGGTGTTACTGTTGAGCACATCAATACTTTAGTGAAAACAGTTTAACAAAATAAACTATGTTGAAAAGCAGGACTTTATAGTGACGTTGAAATTTCAATGTTGATTGGATTTGCAAAATCTAAACTAAAATCAATATTGATTCAATGTTGGCGAATTCACCTATGTTGAGAAACGTTACGTTGGAATGAGGTTGCTCTTTCAACGTTGATTAGATTTGCAAAATCTAAACAAAATCCAATGGTTATCCAACACTGGCACCTGACGTTGATTCAAGAGTGACTAGACGTTAAAATGCCAGCTGGGATAATTTAGAATAGGTCTACACCTGTTGATTCTAGTTCTTACAATATTCACTCAATGAACAATCCTACTTGTCCTCTTTGGAGTAATGACCTCATGGCTGGTGACCGGTACTGGCTCTCCATAGTCCCTGTTAGCAGCACTAGTGGCTGCTGCTGAGGACCTACAAGAAAAAGTTAGTTCGTTAGTTAACCCAAGCCCTACCCCTTTAACATTGGGATAGGTTTTTTTATATGTATGTTTATGTACTTCCGTTTACTTTGAGAATTGCTCTCTAAACCCTGTCTTTTGTAAAGTAAGTAAGTAAAGTTTATTTCTAGAGCACATTTAAACACAGCTTAAGCTGACCAAAATGCTGTAAAAAAAAGCACTAAGGTGCTGTATTAACCCTTGTGTTGTCCTTCGACTCACCGGGACCTGAAAGGACAACACAAGGGTTATAGTGCGACGCTAGGGCATTTATTTTCATAATTTTATATTTTTTATTTATTTATTTTATATTGTAATCCCGGCGACCGTTAGGTCAGTCTGTCGTATGCCGATTTTATGCCGGTCAAATGCAATCTGGCGCCGCATGATTAACATCGCGCAAGATCAGCACACCGCCGCTCAATCAGCAGTTTATGAAATGTTATAAAGTCGTAATCTGCTGTACTGATCTCAGCCGCTGTCTCTCTCCCCTCTGAGGCTGAATAAGTGGAAAATGAAAACCACGGTCCTGTGAAATTTCACAACTGCACTTTATTGGAAAATAGCATTGGGCACACTGACTTTGATGAATGTACTGTTGATCAGACCCCAGATGAGACAAGAAGCTAACGTTAGCGAATGCTGCGGTGACTATATACTGCAAGGGTATATTTATTATATTTAAGTTGGATATTGGATGTGAAAAGAAGGAAATGCACTTTAGATGTGTGTGAATTTCCCACACCAGGAGTAATTTATATAGTTCTATTTTATAGTGATCCATTATCTGTTCAAAAAATTTTCTACGCAAAATGTTAAATGTTCTATTAAAGAAAAGATAGATATAGAATAAATATTTGTGTGCTGTAAAGTGGTTAGAAAAAATGAAATTGGAATCGCCTGAAATCGGTATCGGCTGGCCTAACTCAAAGAAAATCGGAATCGGCCTAGAAAGTTGTAATCGGTGCATCTCTAATAACCGAACTTGGTTTTTAAGTGTTTTATTCACAGTTTTATTCACAGTGGTAGTCTCATCTTCTTCATTTTTCTTGGCGTTTCACCCTCAAATTGTGAGCTGGTTTTAAGGATTTGGTTCCAGCCTGAACTATGAACAGAACACATTCTCAGACAGAACTTTTTACAAGTGGCTAGCAAGCTAAGCTCAAAAATGGCCGTCTTTGCTAAAGAGGACCAATGGACAGTGTTGGACTACAGACAGGGCCAAAGACAACGCCGCGGTCATGAGGATCCACCACATAGACCAACCATCTCCCAGGACCACCAGAGGCAGGATGGTTAACGGACATACACCTCGATAGCCAAGTACGTGCACAGCCTCTGCTGAGAGAATCCCTCCCACCACGGCCAGATGGTGCTGAGCCACTACTCACACACTTCAACTGCTCAGAACAACTACACACAAGAGAATTACCATTACAACAATAACAGCAAAGGTGAGAAACAAGATCACTACATGCAGACACTGGAGCTTGAAGTTGAGAGAATAACTGGACTCTCAGATTTTGACTGGCACGTTCCTTTTGAGGTGGCTACAGCATGGGCTGGGAGAAACCTGGGTCAACGGATGCAGGCTGGAATCCTGAAGCTATGTAGGCTCACAGATTTGCAACCCCAGGAGACTGCTGTTAATAAGAACGACCAGATTCATCCACCCAGACCTGTCCAGCCCTCCACAAAAGCACAAGTACATGTTCCAGCTCCATCCAGGCAGACCAGAGCGTACTTGCAGTGCAGAATCAGGGGCAAACGGGCACACACAGAGGCTGCTTTACAGCCAGAAACCGCTATGGGAGGGGAGACGACTCATCTGGTCCTGAGGATGAGGAGGCAGACATCATCCCCCCTACTCCTCCCTCTGCTCTGCCACAAAGGACTCCACCGGCTTTATGCCCCACATCTGCTGCTGCTCCGGATATCTTTGTCACAAATGTGAGTCGAGTGCAGATGTGAGTTGCCCATGCGTCACTTTGCGACACACAGGTAGGCTAGACTAGTGATGGGCGAATGAAGCCTTGTGAAGCCTCTGAAGCTTCTTCCTGATTGTATTGCAAAATGAGCCGAAGCATCAAAGCATCGAAGACAACACAGTGACATCCGGTGGTCAGCAGAAATGACAGCGGCTATCAACTCTACACAGCCAAACAAAGCTTATAATATGAACATAGGAGAGACAGAATGGACACATGCATATGGCATGACTTGACTGAACTTGAATTAAATGACATGACGGAATTAAAAATATAAAGCCTATGTTTAAATATAACATAATATAATAATATAGACTACTGTGATCAGGATTTGAATGTAAGTATGTTTAATTAGGCTAAATATGAATTCAATAAACTGCAGCAACAATGCCACCTTCTACTGCTACGTAACATTACATACAGGTGTATGTAAGTAGGCTTATTTCCATTAATAGGCTAATCAAATAAATTGCAAGCCACACTCATAAACCCTGCGATGTTCCAGTAAATTCTAATGGGCCGTTGGTAAGCAAGTATCGACATGAATTCAGCAAACATTTCTGGAATTTCAGTGACGTTCGAAGCTTTCGAACGTCCTCAGTCACATGATTATTTCAATTTGATACAAGCTCCAACACACTGTGTGGTGGAAGTTGTCTTGAAGCAGAAGAGTTTAGTAAATATCAATGATAAAAATGAAAAAGGAATAAAGACTGTTTAAGAATTAAACCAAAGTCTGGTCTTTGAGCATTTATTATATTTTGCAAAATATGAGAATACAGATTCACAGGTACACGCAGTACAACTGAATGAGCATTTCTAACCTAAAATCTACACATCACAACATCATAAAACCTCTCTTAAGCCACCCCTCTAACTTTATCTTTGAGCCTGGCCATAGTTGAAAAGAGGACATCATGAAAAGTCAAACCATCCTCACCTTCCGCTCTGCTCTCTGTTCTCGATATTAGCCTAAACAACAGTTAATCTCAGAAGGCAGAAGGAGACACGGTTTGTGGCATTTCTCGACTTTGTCTGTTAAAAAGTTAAACCAAATGAAAAGCTAGAGTTCATGGTTGCAGCTGTCCCTCTCTGGTCTTTAAGAGTCTAAGAGGAAGGAACAGCATTTTGTGGAGGTTTAAAGCCATCTTTAAGCAAATGGTTAAAATCATTAATCAATAATGGTTAAAATAAAATTTGCCACCACAGTCCACCCTTTTGATTACAAAATAATCACACAAAATAAATTTTACTTTTTAAAAATTCAAACCTTATAAAATTATTCACATAATCAACCTTTACTTCTTAAGATTCAAACTTATGGATATAATTGTGTATTGCTGAAATGCTGTTTTTGAAAGAGGTACAAAAAAACATTTTTAATAGTAGCAAGCGTTCACGTCTAAGTAAAAATAATAAAACAAATTTTAATCAGTCTCACACAGTATCAGAAACGGTGTCCAGGACCTCATGTTCATACTTGGACATACGAAACAAGTCAGAAGACTCAGTATTCTGAAATGCCTGGTACTGTATCATGTTTACCATGAAGATGGAGGAGACCATTTTCTTGACAAGTGGGATTATGCAGCATACACAGATCAGGAAACCAAACATCAAGTTATTAGTGATGCAACAAATCTAGCTAACCAAGCCTTCCATCCCCCTTGAAAAACCCAGGCCCACCAGTCCGATCCTGCATAGTGTTCTGGGACGTCATGTGCTTTGAGAGTAGTCAAAAGTAGGTTTAAGTGGTGAATGGTATCAGTGATGTTTCCTGAAATGTCTGGGATGAAATTGCAGCAGTGCGTATCTATGATGTGACAAAGTCCCCCCTGTGCTGCTAGAAATAGGTCCAATGCCATCTGATGTTGCATTAGCATGTTTATCATAGCTCGCATAACAGGAGGAAATTCTCCAAACCCTGAAATCATCATAGCAGTCAAATTCTCAAGACTTTCCTGAACCCGATCAATATTATGTGCATTGTTTACTGTTCAAAAGAATCAAAAAATTTAGTTCCTGGGCTGGAAACCTCTCGCTTTTCTCAAGTAGAAACATGAGATGTGGGCACGTACATGGGATAGTGGTGAGTTGTATGCACAAGGGAAGTCATAACTGTAATGGCAGGTGTCAAATATATCATACTACATCTTCCTGCCCATCGTGGAGTCAAAATCTGATACCAATGATCTCCACAGAGCCAAACATAATCCACTAGAGACCCTGCGCTAGAATCATCAGGCCAACGCATGGTGTGAGTCAAAGATGGTATCAGTACTGATGCACTAATGTTTAAATCCCCTGTTGCGCATGTACAATTCAAAGTCCGCTGACAACCCGTGGTTACCCCCAAATCAGGGCCGGTGTTTGCTATAGGCGACCAAGGCGATTGCCTAGGGCGTCAAAAGTGTTGGGGTGACGTGTCGCCCTTAGGTCTACTTCCCATTAACAATAGAATTAGAACAACAAGCAAAATAAAATGTGTTTATTAAACATGATCATCCTAGGGCGCCCCCTCAGCCACACGTTTACTTGTCAACCTTTCATTACACAACGTTTCCCGTCTCAGGTCAGACTCAAACACACGGAGCTCTAAAGCAGACCTGTGCGTCACTTTGTGTCCACTCTCTCTGGATAAATAGCAGCCCAGTCTCACGCCAGGTCATTATATAGTCACGTTATTGTAATCTATTATGTCGTGGACAGATCACAAGTCCAGAAAGGCACCAGACATGGCAGAATGGCGGAACGTCAACCTGGCAGGTACCGCCGTTTCCCCTCTCCCTATACAATCTGGGAGATCTGATGTTCAAACGGACTATGGAATATGGAGAACATGGCGAGGGTGTTTCAAAAACATCAAATGTGAGGATCTTTCACGATTTATCATTTTGATCCTGTATTTAGTGTGTATCACAGTTACACAAATGCGGGGGCCATGGCCTAGTTGTGATCGCTCATCACCGCTTGCTACCGGCCTACAAGGAAACCACGCTGTTGGCCTACCGTTTGGATCGTGGAGTCAGTTTACTATATATTCCAAAGTTCTGGCTGATGGACGAGCTCGATACAGGCAGTGTGAACGTCATGGGCAGAAAAACAGCCATGCACCAACAAAACAGGGATTTTCCATTGTCTGTACGATCATTTGGCTCTGTGGAGATGTTCATCTACATCCCGGACCATCGGACTCCAGTCAACCACACGCGGATGTTTGGCAAACAGCTGGTTCCCAGACGCTCGTTAGGCCTACTCGAGCCACACTCTATCCTGATGGTGTTTTCCCGGCTGGATTACGAGGTAATAATCCTCTGCCAATTTCGGTGTTTGAACACGATATTGGTCAATTGCAGATAACATCTACCTTATGTACATATATAAAGACAAATGACACCACTGGTCTTATTAAACAACAACAAATGAAACTGTTCCAGACCGTAAACCATGCGCGCATTCTATGGACTCCGGAAAATAAACCGAAAGGCATCTTTGGTGGACATTTAAATATACGTAGTGTCATTTCAAAGACTGAACAAATTGAACATTTACTCACAAACTCAAATATTGATTACCTGTGTCTCACGGAAACATGGTTGACTCCTACAATTCATTCAGCTATAGTTCATGTACCAGGTTAATTCAATTTTCAATTCAATTCAATTCAATTCAATTTTATTTATAGTATCAAATCATAACATAGGTTATCTCGAGACACTTTACAGATAGAGTAGGTTTAGACCACACTCTATAATTTACAAAGCAACCAACAATTCCAACAATTACAGTAATTCCCTCAAGAGCAAGCAGTGCGACAGTGGCGAGGAAAAACTCCCTCTTGGGAAGAAACCTCGGACAGAACCAGGCTCTTGGTAGGCGGTGTCTGACGGGCCGGTTGGGGGTGTGATGAACAGTGGCGATAATAGTCACATTAATAATGGAACAGTGACTGGATGTAGCGGGAAGCTGCAGGGTTCAGCAGGAAGCTGCAGGGTTCAGCAGGACGCAGCAGGGCACCGTTGAGCTCAGCAAGGAGTGCAGCAGGACCACGGCGACATCTGGAACCAGGATCTTGGTGCCAACATTCTCCAAGGAAATATGCTGGGGGAAAAAACATAAAGACTCCGGGGAGTAAACTCCCCAGAAGCTGGGATTAGTAACAAGCATTTCCGGGACGGGATACACGCAAATAGTAATAGCAATAGTAATATAGAGGGAGAGGAGAGAGCAGCTCAGTGTGTCAAAGGAAGGAAGTCCCCCAGCAGTCTAGAACTATAACAGCGTAACTATAACAGCGTAACTAAGAGAGACAGGTCATAAGGAGAGGTAGCTTTTTCGGGCTTAGAACTCTCCCCCTGCCGGATCGGGCTTGGCTGGCCTGCCTCCCTCTACTTTGTTATGTATTATTAATCTAACAATTATGAAGAGAAGCAGTTGGGCCAGTTAGGTGAACACTGCAACTCCTCACTCCCTAACTATAAGCTTTATCAAATAGAAGAGTTTTAAGTTCATTCTTGAAAGCGATTACAGTTTCTGCCCCCCCCCCAAACCCAGATCGGGAGCTGGTTCCATAGGAGAGGAGCCTGATAACTGAAGGCTCTGGCTCCCATTCTACTTTTAGAGACTCTAGGTACCACCAGTAACTCTGCATTCTGGGAGCGCAGTGCTCTAGTGGGACAATAGGGTATTAGGAGCTCTTCTAAATATGATGGTGCTAGACCATTTAGAGCTTTGTAGGTCAAGAGAAGGATTTTAAACTCAATCCTGTATTTTACAGGAAGCCAGTGCAGAGAAGCTAATACAGGAGAGATATGATCTCTTTTCTTAGTTCTTGTGAGAACACGCGCTGCAGCATTCTGGATCAGCTGGAGAGTCTTAAGGGACTTATTTGAGCAACCTGACAGTAGGGAATTACAATAGTCCAGCCTAGACGTAACAAATGCATGAACTAGTTTTTCAGCGTCGTTTTGAGACAGGGATATTCCTAATTTTGGCAATGTTACGCAGATGAAAAAATGCTGTTCTTGAGGTTTGTTTTAGATTGGCATTAAAGGATATATCCTGATCAAAAAATAACTCCTACATTTCTGACAGTAGTGCTGGAGGCCAGGGCAATACCATCCAGAGTAGCTATGTCTTTAGATAATGAGGTTCTGAGGTGTTTAGGTCCCAGTACAATAACTTCAGTTTTGTTAGGGTTTAACATCAGAAAATTATATGTCATCCAGGATTTTATATCTTTAATGCACGCTTGAAATTTAGCTAGCTGACTGGTTTCGTCTGGCTTGATTGACAAGTATAATTGGGTGTCATCTGCATAACAGTGAAAGTTAATTGAGTGTTTCCTAATAATATTGCCTAGAGGAAGCATATATAGGGAGAAAAGAATTGGTCCAAGCACTGAGCCTTGAGGAACCCCATGGCTAACTTTAACGTACTTGGAGGATTTATCATTAACATTAACAAATTGAGATCGATCAGAGAAATAAGACTTAAACCAGCTTAGTGCGATTCCTTTAATGCCAACCAAGTGTTCCAATCTCTGTAACAGGATTGAATGGTCAATAGTGTCAAATGCAGCACTAAGATCTAGTAAAACAAGAATGGAGACAAGTCCTTTGTCTGCAGCAGTTAAAAGGTCGTTAGTAATTTTCACCAGTGCCGTCTCTGTGCTATGATGCTTTCTGAATCCTGATTGAAAGTCATCAAATAAACTATTGCTATGTAGAAAATCACATAACTGATTAGCAACCACCTTCTCAAGGATCTTGGATAGAAAGGGAAGATTAGATATAGGTCTATAGTTTGCTAAGACCTCAGGATCTAGGGTGGGTTTTTTCAGAAGAGGTTTTATCACAGCTACTTTAAATGACTGTGGAACATAACCTGTTAATAAGGACATATTGATCATATCTAGTAATGAAGTGTTTACCACGGGTAATGCTTCTTTGAGTAATCTCGTTGGGATGGGGTCTATGAGACAGGTAGATGGTTTAGCTGAGGATATCTTTAACATTAATTGTTGAAGGTCTATAGGATAAAAGCAGTCTAAGTATATGTTGGGACTAGTCGTTATTTCTAGCGACTCTGCGTTTAAAGGTAAACCGTTAAAAGTTGAGGGCAAAAGGTGACGGATTTTATCTCTAATTGTTGTCATTTTATCATTAAAGAAGCTCCTGAAGTCATCACTACTCAGAGCTAGAGGAATAGATGGCTCAGTAGAGCTGTGACTATCTGTCAGCCTGGCTACAGTGCTGAAAAGAAACCTTGGGTTGTTCTTGTTTTCTTCTATTAATGATGAGTAATAGTTTGATCTGGCCTTTCTTAGGGCCTTCCTATAGGTTTTGAGACTTTCTTGCCAATCCAAACGGGATTCTTCCACTTTTGTGGAACGCCACTTACATTCAAGGTTTCGCGAGATTTGTTTTAATTTGCGAGTTTGGGAGTTATACCAGGGAGCTAATTTCGTTTGCTTCATCATCTTCTTATAAGGTTATAATGTGTATAGAAGACACCGGAGTAAAGGGAAAGGGGGCAGGGGTTCTAATTTATGTGAAAGAAAGCATTCAAAGCAAACAACTTGATATTAATGAAAACACCTTGGAATGCGTAGGGGTTACTATCACCTTATCCCCGGAAATGTCTTTTGTCGTGCTTGCAGTTTATCGACCCCCCTCTGCTACTAATGTTTTCTTTGACTGTTTATCTGTAATTCTCAAACAATACCAAGGAAAAGAAGTTATACTTCTGGGTGACTTCAACCTTAATTGGCTTGATAAAACACGCAGGAAAAAACTCAAGAACATTACCAAAATGGCTCAGATGATACAAATGATAAATAAACCCACAAGAATAACGAAAACTTCTCAAACTCTGCTTGATTTAATCTTTTCTAATAAACCGGAAAGGATAACCAAAACGTACAATTTGATCACTGGTCTATCTGACCATAATCTTACATTGGCGGCTAGGAAAATCATCAAATCACGTTTTAAAAACCCAATTCCAAGGAGAAACATCGCCAACTTTTCCTTTATTCCAAAGAAAGATCTGGCACTCATTGTGAATTAAATAAAGCATACAAATTGGAACAATATTGTTGAAAACAAAACCTGGGATCAATCTTGCAATGATCTAGTAAGTGCATTTAAAGTTATCTTGTTGAAATTTACAAAATCAAAGGCCAGGAAATCAAATACAAAACATACTTTGCCTTGGTTCACTACTGCTCTCTGGGACCTTATGAAAAAAAGAGATGCGTCTCTAAAGAAGTTTCTCAAATCAAGATTGACCACTGACCATTTTATTTTTAAAAGTTTGAGAAACAAAGTCACTCAGCAGCTCAGAAAAACAAGAGCTAACTTCTTCCTGGATATTATCAGAGATGCCAAAGGGAATAATAAAAGACTTTGGAAAAGCATTGACAAATTACTAGGACAGGGAAAACCTAAATGTGGAAATATACAGCTCCAAATCAATGGTGTAACTCAAACTGATAGCCTTATTGTTGCTACACATTTTAATGATTATTTCGTAAATTCTGTACAAAAACTGAGTTTTAGTTTTCCAAAAACTCACCTCACTCCCACACTGGTTAGTGGTGTTTCCGCCCTAAACTTGACGCCTACAAATGAGGCAGTGGTTGGAAAAATTCTCTCAACCCTGTCTAACAGTAAAGCAAAAGATGTACATGGACTTGATACTGCATTTTTAAAACAGCATAGAGATTTTATTACTTCTCCTTTAACTATTTTAATAAACAAGTCAATAAGTGAGAGTATTTTCCCCAGTAGCCTGAAATTTGCCATAGTTACCCCTGTACATAAATCTGGGGAACCACAGGAGGTCAGCAACTATCGGCCTATCAGCATCCTTCCAGCCATCTCAAAGGTGATGGAAAAAATAGTGTCAGAACAACTAATTACTCATCTGGAATCCAAGGCCTTACTACATCCTATGCAATTTGGTTTTAGGAAAAAGCATTCAACTGAAACAGCCTGCTGCTACTTCCTTGAAGTAATCAAAACAAACCTAGATCAAGGAGGAGTGGTGGCAGCAGTTTTTCTTGACTTACGGAAGGCTTTTGACACTGTCAATCATGAAATACTGTTAAACAAATTGGCCAGCTATAACCTTTCCATAAATACTAAAAATTGGATTGAATCATATCTGAGTGCCCGATTACAGTGTGTGAGGGTTAATAACACTCTGTCACCATCTAAAGCATGTAAAATGGGCGTACCACAAGGGTCGATTTTAGGACCGCTGTTATTCAGTATATACATTAACGACTTACCATCTGTATGCGGTGATGTTGACATATTAATGTATGCTGATGATACGGTTTTATATACTCATGGGAAAGATGCAACAGAGGTCTCTATAAAACTAACAAAGGCAATGCATAGTGTCGCTGACTGGCTGCAAAATTCCTGTTTAACATTGAATGTTGATAAGTCTGCTACAATGTTTTTTACAAACAGACGCAAACTTAGTGAGTGTCCTGACATCGTTGTATATGGGCAAATATTAAAAAATGTGGACCAATTTAAATATCTGGGGGTTACCCTTGATTCAACGCTCAGCTTTAAAAGACATCTCAAAAGGCTAGCCAACACACTGAAATTTAATCTATCAAATTATAGAAAGATAAGACATTCTCTTACTGTCTAGTATGTACCTCCATGCAATGATTATTCCACATTTTTTATATTGCATTTCAAGTTGGTCTCAGGCATGTAAAACAGCCAAAATGCCAATTGAATCATTATATAAAAGTGCCCTTAAGATTCATGACAAAAAGCCTCGTTACTTCCATCATTGTCAAATTCTCACTAAATATAGCATGCTAAATCTTGAAAATGTTATATTTCACTCAAATGTTTGCCTTATTTTTAAACGATTTGTTAAACTTTGCTCTGGAAAAAACGACGCGGGTAACTAGATCAGCCACAAGGGGTGAATGCAGTCTTCCACAACGCAAATCCGCATTTGGTAGGACGTCATTCTCCGTTGTGGCTATAAATCAGTGGAATACTCTTCCTACAGAGCTAATTTCATGCACTAACTTCAATTCATTCTCACGCTTGGCTAAGCATTGGTTGTTAACTAATCAGATTTGCTCTCACCGGTAAATTGATGTTTAACATTAATGTCTGTATTTTGGGGTGGGATAAGGGAACAATAATGATCTTAGATTCTTATGACTTCATGTATCTGTAATATATGTGATTTATACTGTAAATACATTGTATTTTAATGTGCCATCTACCTTTTTTTATTTTTAATGTGCAATCTACCTGCCCAGGGACTACGGGCGGAAATTACCAATTTGCTACAACCTGGCTCAAGACATCTATTAATGTTCTTTGTGCACTGTCCCTGTTCAAATAAATAAATTACATTACATTACATTACGTAAATGCCGTTTTTTTCATGTGGCGATTACGAATTTAAAAGCAATGCATTTTAATGGGAAGCATATTTCGTGATCCCAGAACACTGACGGTAGCGAGTAGTTGATAAGGCGAAAGTCTGCGTAGGGAGGTTGGTCGGGGTGGTGGATGGGTCAGAAAACACAGGACTTTTGGGGTGGTACTGCCACACGAGGGGCGTGATCCCCGGTCTCCAGGGCATCGCGCCCCGCGTGTGTTGTCCCGCGTGTTGCAGTTCCTTTGTCGGCGTGTCCCGCTTGTGACGGTTCCTTACCCCGTTCTTTGTTTTTCCTAACCCCAACCGTCTCTGGTGTGTCATTTCCCCGTTGTTGTGTGCTCCTGCGGCCGGGGATCGTGTCCTGCGAGTGGACATATACACGAAAAAAACCGTCAAAATCGTAACCTGTACACAAAATTATGAATCAAAATAACGTGACTATTACACGACCTGGTGTGAGACCGGGTTGTAAATAGAGACGAGCAGCGGCACAGACACCAGGGGCATCAGACCGGGGATAAAACCAATACTGATTACCAGGGCCCAAGGGGAGAGAGGGCCCTTGAAAAGTCTGGAATATATTTTATTTTACCTGGATATTTTTATTTCCTAATAACATTCCATAATGCATATCAGATGAAATTTAAAGTTAGTGTATTAGCTGAATAACTTGGTTGATTGACTGACTATATTTTGTATACAAAACGGGCGTCTGGTGGAGAACACATTTCTGCTGTAGAAATGTCTTTCTCAAAGAAAGCCAAATCAGGCAACCAAAAAGAAAGGAAAGACAGGAGGAGGAGCGAAAACAGAATGAGAGGAAACAATTGGTAACTGACTTCTTTTCAAAGAAAGGTGAGCACAAACTAAAAAACGGAATCCATGGTGCTAAACTGCTTGAATATCTCCGTGACTGTTAGCGCTAAAAACATACTAAGACAACCCATTGAAAGAGCAGAACATGCACTTGATCATTTGGTTAAACATGTAATCTGAGGTAAAGACTAAATACATAAACACTAACAATGCTGTTTGCATGTAACACACCATTGTAATAGCCTCATTTAAAACATGTTTAATTTTAAATGAATAGGCTATAATGTCTATAATTAGCAGTAATAGGCTAATCAGTGTCATAGGTAGGTTGGTAGCTCATCGGTAGATACATATATCATGTCAACATTATAGTTATGTCAGATTTAGTAGAAACAGATGTTAACATTGTGGAACACATGGCCCTCAGTTTCAGAAACTGTCCCACCAGGGAGTGGAGTAGCAACAGACCCCTCATCCTCCTCTTTGGATTTGAGACAAGGTGAGCTTATATCAAAATTAAAGCAAACCATGTTTAGCCATTTTGACTGAAAGGTGTTAGTGTGTTTTAATATATTAGGTTACAATTAGGATAAGAGGTTAATATCAGATTTATCCTTCATAGAGAAAGATGATGGAGAAGATGGGATTGAGGATGATGGGAGTGAAGACAGCAGGGAGCTCCGAGCACAGTGTGGAAATGAGAGATGAGGAACTGGAAAGTAGGCAGAGCAGTGCAGACCAGTTTTTGCCAGAGGATACAGGATTATGGACGCGCTCTGCTGTAGTTTTGTCCACCTCCGATGTAGAGCAGCGTACAGCCACTTCCCTAAACTGTCTCATTCAGAGACCAGCGTCCCAAACAGGGCTCTGAGTCTGTCAGGAGGTCTGAGATCTACCGTCTCAGCAGAGATATCACGTTCTGCACAGCAGACTATGGTGCAGGTGGATTATTTTCTGAAATATAGTGACTTTATTCTTGTAATAGCTTATTGTATTATCATTTTATTTTTCTCAAAATATCACGACTCCTCCAAACCTCAGAGAACACAGATGAGATATATTGTATTTTGAATGTGCACAAAGTTTTGAACATGAGCAGAAATCTTGCTCAAACACATCTGAAATATTACAGTCCAGGAGTTTATTAATTACTTAAAATGAATTAATGTATCATTCAGGTGAATAATTTTAATATGCACATTTAAGGCAAAATCAATCAATCTCGCCTAGGGCAACCAAAGGGCTAGAAGGCTATGGTGAAACTGTCCTATACTATCAGATGCTTTTCCATTTTTAGTTGTGAAGATCCATTCGGAGCACACACAGTGCGATTCGCAAAACCTCCACAAGGTGAAGGTTGAATAGAAGCCGAATAGAACTGACCCCCCTCCTCTCTAACATCCTTGAGTGCTGTCAGAGCACAGACAACTTCTGTGAGATTCAATGTGTTTGGTTTTACTGGGGTAGCCTGCTTCTGAGAGTGGGGAAATAGTGAACAAAAAACAAGAGTCATTATACCCTACGCATGAACTTCTTAACTAGGCCAAGCCATGCATTAGTGGAGAATGCGTCATTATCCTCAAAAGATCCCCATCTGTTAGATAAACTTTCAAACTCTGCGTCAAATGTGGTGTTTCTGTGTCAGATGTGGGTGGTGATATTACTTCAAGGTAGAAATGTCCGCAGGGAAGCCTCCCTAAGGTTATAATACACACAACGAAGTAACCTTGGTAGGAATACTGAGCATTGGTCAATGTTAACAAGATCCCTGTTGAGGAATAGTTTACTTTCTTTATTGATAATCTATTGGTTAGGTTTGTGTGGTCGTTAGGAACTTCATAGCCCCAATCTACATTACCTGTATACCAAACAGCCTGCTTCCATGAGGAACATATGGGTCCTCCTTCTCTGTAGTATCCTAAATCCATTATCACTGCAATGTAACATACATATACCTCTCTCTCTCTCCTATTGATGCTCCATGCTCCCTGCACCACACATAGTCACGGGGCTGAAGCATAAGTTACTATCAGTGTTGACCATGATAGTAACATTAGCTCTGTGATACCTGTTGTACTCTGAACGCCATCTAAGTCTAGACGCAGAAACTGTGGAACGCGTCACTCGCTTTCCCCTCCCATGTTCCTCACTAGTCTTCCTAGTGTGTCTGGGTGTGTCATGCGAGTGTGTCATTGGGAGAAGTGGTGTTGGAAAAAGTGGTTATTTCAGTCAGCGGTTTATCATATTTTTCTAACATTATGAATGCAAAAATCACAAATGCAGTAATGAAGACTAAACTCAGTACAAATTTGGACCCCCCGAATCTCCTCGGAGGGTACCATTTCAGCATTTTGTCGTCCTGCTGCTCCATGTGTGTGCGTACCACAGCACTCGGCTCCTGTATGTGTGTGCCTGAGCACACTGCTCCTGTGTGCGTGTGCCTGAGCACACTGCTCTGAGTCACACAGGAATGTCAACAGTTCCTCAGTGTAAAGAAAACAAGGAATTTGTTTGTTTGCTGTTAGTGTCAGAGCTGTCAAGAGCTGCAACAGAATGAGTGTTTTTCAGGAATGTGCTGTGTCAAAAGGTACAATACCAGTATGTTGGTCACACTTTCTCTCCTCCTTCAGTGTGTTGCAAATCAATGAGAAATACTCAAAAATCGTGACTTGTTGCAGGTTTTATCGAACCTGGCACCTCTCCTGGGTCCGAGACATGTTTGCAGTGTGTTGCGTGCACCCATGTGGATTGTTCCGCGACCTCGACTGCTGTGTGAGTGACCAGGAGGATCTGGAAGGGTCCTCCCACCGTCTGGACTGCCAGTTCTTCCTCCTGAAGCTTTTGATCACCACAAAGTCCCCAGGCCGAAGCTTATGCAGTTGTCCCTCAGCTGGTTTAGGCAGACCTGCTGAAACCTGTTTTCTTATGTCAGAAAGAGCAGAAGAAAGTTGGGTGCAGTATTTCAGCATGTCATGTTCACATAGAGCTGTTGAGGGAATTGCCGTCTTTGGCAAAGAGACCTGGCAAACAGAATCTCATACGGACTGAGATTGGAACGAGATCGTGTACGCATTCGCATATACATTAGCACCAAAGGTAGCGCCTTTGTCCAAGAGAGGCCTGTGTCTGCACAGCATTTAGCTAGTTTTGCTTTTAGCGTCCCGTTCATGCGTTCCACTGATCCTGCGGATTGGGGATGGTAAACGCAGCGCGTCTTGATGTTTATACCGATAAACAAGTTTATCTGTGTTATCGCTGAGTTTACAAAATGAGCTCCATTGTCGCTAGACACAAGGTTCGGTATTCCCCATCTGGGAATGATTTCAGTCATTAGAGCTTTTGCCACCGCTTAAGCTGTCTGTCTTTTGGCCGGAAACACCTCCACCCATTTAGAGAACATATCAACCATAACGAGGCAATGTTTTTCCCCTCTGACGGTGTTAGCTCAACAAAATCCATCATCAAATGTTCAAATGGTCGTGTTGGTGGTTGGTGTGCTGCCTGTCGTGTTACATTCACTCCTCTGCCAATGTTGTGTTGTGCACATATTATGCAAGCTTTACAAAATTTTTCTGCAAATGTAGTGAACCCCTTTGTAAACCATGTCTGCTTGATGGCTACCACCATTCCCGCTTTTGAGATATGGTCAAACCCATGTGTCAACTTGCAAAATGTGGGGAAAATTGTTTTGGGAGACATGGTTTAGAATCTGGCCCTAGCCAGATGCCAGTGTTAAAGGTGCACCCTACTGTTTTCCACTGTTGTCTTTCTTGTGGTGTAGCATGTGTCTGCATGGCAATCACAGACTCTGGAAGGGAGACGTGATCCTCTGCAGTGAGACCTAAGGTGTCAAGTGTGAGGGGCAGGCGTGCAGCTGCTTTGGCAGCTATATCAGCACGACTGTTACCCCTAGAGACAGCATCTTGTGCGCCTGTGTGTGCAGCGCATTTAGCTGTCGCGCAGTGCGTCATTGTAGAAGGTCGGAGATTCAGTGTATCCCTGTGAAAGGCGTGTGAAAGTGTATGGTTTTCCATCAAACAGGAAAGCGAACCAAAGCTTTGTCCACCGGGACACTGAAAAAAGCATTAGACAAATCAACAACAGAGAACCATTACTTTTAATTCCCTGTAGGATTGTGTATTGATTTGGCACATTTGGTGCGCGCGCATGAACAGCTGCATTGACAGCTTTCAAGTCCTGAACAAAACGCCATTCCGTCGGAATGCCTTTTTGCCGTATTTTCTTTACCGGAAAAATCTGTGTTCTTACAGGAGAATCTGGACACGGAATTATAACTCCTGTAGCCAATAAGGAGTTAAAAACGGATCGGATTCCATTAGTAGCTTCCTCTTTTAACGGATACTGATGTTTCTGTGGTCTGTAGTCCGAACGTGGTATTATGACAACAGGTTGACAGTTTTTAATCAACCCCACGTCATATTAATGTGTTGCCCAAATGTGTGTTGGCACTTTAGCTAAAAGTGGTGAGACGTCAGTAGGTAAAATGTCGTTTTTACCGTGCAAAAATGTGTCAGTTGTAGGTGCAGTTTCACTCAATATATAGATACTGCGGATACAAGGCACGCGCCATGATAAAAGTTTTCTATAATTTCCTGTTGAGGGAGAATATGAAATACAGTCATCAGCCGTGTCAGTCCAGTCAGTCAGTTTCTCACAGGTCATGACAAAGTGTCCTGGGTCTGTTTCCCGGTCTGTGGGAGACAAAGACAGAAGAATATGAGCTACAGAGTTAGAAATTCTGAAAAACTTTTTCTGTTAAGCAGTCAAGCCTACCGTCACTGCACATGTGTGCGTGTGCCAGTAGACGTAAGACAACTCTAGCTCGTCCTTGGACTGGTCAAGGAATTTGTAAACATATTCTTCGTCTGGAGTTGGGGAGACATGAGAGATACAATGCATTTGTTGTGGTGTTCTCAGCACTGATAAAAATGATACTAGTTGTTGTGCTTATGTCAGGAGATTGATAGCCTGACAAAGGTTGATGTCCCATAGAAATGTGAAAGAGTGTGTGCTTTTCGGTTTTAACAAAAACATGTCAGGAAAAAGATGATTGATGACACAACCCTGAGGCCAGTGGGGGTAGGAATTACCCCTATACCAAAAACACACATTAGATCTCTTCCCATCAAATTTACCGGGCACACAGGTGAGAGCAAAAATTAGCATTTTGCTCTTCTATCTGGGTCTGGATCTGTAGGATATGTGTGCACACAAGTCATTGGAGCAGTACATTTTTCTGGCAATACCATACCACACGCACTTCTAGAAAGAATTACTCTACCAGAAAGTTTTTGTTTAGGAAACAATGATTTTTTTCAAAACCGAATTTGTAGCCCCTGAATCAACCAAGAATTCTATTTCCCTCCCCTGTATTGTCAACCCTGTTGTAGGCAGTTTTTTATACACATCTGATGAATACATAGCATAAGTAGGCATTTTCTCTGCTAATTCCTTCTGTTCTATATGCTGTATTGCATCTAATATGTTTTGCCTATTGTTTGGGGGTGGTGTAGGTGTTTGTGGTATGCAGGAAAGCATTTCTTCATTGCAAGCATGTGTATCTTTGTGTGTGTGCATGTTACCCTCCTTAACAGGCGCACTCGTGTCATCCAGTCGGTCTATTCCACCACTCTTTCCATCCCCCACCGCCTGTCAATCTGCAAACTGCTGAGGGTCGTTGCGCTGTCCCTTAGACGAGTCCTTCTTGGGGTGGGGACATTCGTAGTCCCAATGCCCTTTCTCACCACAGTTGTAGCAAGTGTATTTGTCCCCTACCCGTGTGTTGTCCCGGCCCCTGCCTCTGCCTCCTCTGCCTTTTCCTCTTTCTCTGCCTTTGCCTTTTCCTCTGCCCACACTCCTTCTTTCTTGAGACATTGCTGCCAGAGTTTTTATGAGGGTTAACTGTGCAGCATCACCGTTCTGTTGTCTTTTCTTCTCCGTCTTTTCTCTTGTGCTGGTCAGAATTTTCTCAGCATGTCTAGCATGTCTAATAATCTCCATCAGGGCTGATTCGGGCAGTCCAATGCAGGTTTTGTCCAATTCAGCTCTAATGTCAGGGAGCAGCCCATTTAAAAACACGTTTTGAAATGAGCTTCCCAAAGTTCAACCACTGCTCCGGCAGCAGTTGTGCGAGCGATGCCGCTGTGTCTATCAAAAGTCTCAGACAATCGGTGCTGGAAGTCCTCCAGCGTCCCGCCTTTATGCTGCTTGGTGTTTGCCACACGTGTCATGTCGATTCTGTCTGGAAACACGGTTTCTAGGCTGGTGAAGAGCTCCTCCAGCAGGTCATTGTAGTCATCATTTGCTCCATTTGTGAGATGTGGATGGCGGAGGATTGGATCATTGGTGGGGTCTTCGGGGAGAAGGTGTCGGATCTTTGCACAGTCCATAGGCCCCAGGTTTACCATCAGAAGACGTCGTATTTCTGGAACAGTGGGCAGAAAAGTCTCAATGAATGCCTGAAGGTCCATGGTAAATTGTGCACCAGAGTTTTTGCACAGGGGAAGGTGGCTTCTCGCTTGTCTAATGTCTAATTCAGTCCAGGCCCTATACACCAGGCCTATTCCCCCTCCTTGTGTAGGGACTTGAATCATCGGAAATGCATCAGCTTCATCTCCGTCCTCATCGGTTTCCTCTGTGAGGCCTTGGAATACTGGCAATCCAGCGGTCGCGGCTGCATCAGTGCGGCGGAGGAGTGAGATGAGTGGTTCCTGTGCCCGATCGCCTCTCGTCTGTCGGGTCGTCGGTACCGTGGCTGCTCTCTTCCTCTTTACATTATACTATGTCTTGGTCGATGTGATCGTCACCACACCGCGAGGTTATTTGTTCGGGAAACTTACGTGAAAACCTGTGTACAGCACTGCGGACGAAATCAACTTAATAGTCAAATAACTTGACCTATTTAGTATGTTTTGCCTCGTTGCAGTCTGTCTCTAAATAATCAAGAGGCTCTTCTAAAGAGTATAGACTAGGGGTGGAGCCGAACCCGAATACGGTATTCGGAAAGGCACAAATAACGTGTTTTTTACGAATACTTATTTCGAACAAATACTTTAAAAAATATTTGTATTCAGGAACAAGAAAAACTTTATATCAAAAAGCTGCGTTTCCTCATGAGACGGCAGTGCATGCCCGGATGAGTGAGTGACGTTCAGGAGTCGGGGAAAAGAGTAAAAGAGGTGACTGACAGGCTGCTTCACACAGCAACAGAGAGGGCTCGGCTGAGCGAAAACACACTTCACTGCATCACTATTTTTGTTGAATAGATTTTTTGTACCTTAACTGGGTTCCGAAGGCAGTTTATAACTTTCGGGAAGCGGAAAGCGGGAGATTATTCCATTACGCTGCGTTATTGACGTCTGCAGTCGGGTGCTCTCATGTTCGCTCTGTTTACGTAGCTCTGTTAGCTCAGTCATTTAGACAATAGTCTGTTGACTGAGTAACATTAACGTTCGGTTAAAAAGGTAAAATGATTGTGTAGTTGTGTCGAATTGAATGCACTTGTGGGAGTTATATGGTACGTTATGGTAAGTTACTCTGTCTTTTGCAGACAGCAAAATGTAGGCTATAGGCTAGGCTAGTTAACCTTAGCATAGCTACCCGTCACTCATTCACTTAGCTGAAACTCCCCACATGGATTTGGGCAACCAAATAGAAATAGAGTGTGGCTGCTGGTGAGCCATGTCTTGGTCCTCCACCAGCCAAAAAAACTGGTTCTGTGTGGAAGCATTTTACAGTCAGTGCTGCAGATAAAACCAAAGTGATATGTAATGTGTGCAAAAGTCAAATAAGCAGAGGCAGAGATATCAAACATATGTCAACATCTGTTATGCATAATCACATGCACTTAAAGCATCCTCTCCTCCTGGTACTGTCTGCCAACCCCCCCACAAGCACAAATCCCCCCTCCAGCACCAAATCATCATCACAGCCATGTTCTGCCCCTGCATGTCAGTTTCAATCACCTATATTAGCTGGCATAATTATTATAATGGATATAATTAAAGAATACTTACACATATTTACACATAAATTAGAAGTGTAATGCAAAAAAACTGGAATTTTACGCCTATTTTGAATTTTACTCGAATACAAATACAAATATAAATACTTTTCCCCCCTCAACAAATACAAATACAGATACAAATACCGGCTGCTTTGCACACCCCTAGACTATTTTTTTTTGTTCAGGAAACTTGTATGAAAAAAACCAGTGCGACCCTGCAGTCAAAATCTCTTGAATAGTTAACTATTTTATTTACCCTGCAGTCCGCCTCTTTAATCAGGAAACGTGCTATCAGTTTCGTAGATTAATTCTTTAGGCCTTGCCTACTGTTCTGCCAGTTCTCTTACTGGTCTTGTCCGTCAATCAATTGTCTTATCACCATATGAGAATTAAATCATAAATATGTCCGTGTCTGCCAAAAGATGTCATTCATAACCTCAGTTATATTTTTGTTACCCAAAATGGCCCAAAAAAAAACAAACAGTTACTCAGTCTCAAAAGTCAGAATTAGTTTCATTTGTTTGTATTCACAATACTAATGATTTTTGCATGTCATTTCTTGGAATATCTGTCCAAAATATTGATTTTACAATCCAATTTAATCGGTGTATGGATCTTACCCTGACTACCAGAAATCTCTTCCTGTTCGTTTTACACGACACTCGCTTGTCACTCAGAAGAAGAGAGCAAGTATTTACGCGCTTTTCAAAATCACACAAAGAAAACATGGATATTTCAAGCACCAGTAGCTCCAGCTCCAGCTCCAGCTCCAGCGATGAAGAAATTATTGTTCTGTTGAATGAGGAAAGACGCCGGAAAAGACGCCGATATTGGATACATCCCATAGTTACGAGAAGAGAAGAACATGGGGAGTTTTATCGACTGGTACAAGAGCGGAAAATGTATCATGAGCGTTTTCGGGGGTATTTTAGAATGTCCGTCAGTGAGTTCGAAAATTTACTTCAACAACTGGCTCCCTCGCTGACAAAAGAACAGACACACTACCGTAAACCAATCGACCCAGAACAGCGTTTGGCCGTGTGTTTACGGTGAGTTCGTTTACATTGTTATTCACTTCAATTAATGTTGTAAAAACATAAGTTATGCGTTGTTAAAAACTAGTATTTGTCTATTTCTATTTCAGTTTTCTAAGCACTGGGGACTCGTACCGCACTATTGCGTCCAGCTTTCGACTTGGTGTGTCAACTGTGGCTTCGATAGTGAGTGAAACCTGTGATGCATTGTGGCATTGCCTCAGAGATGAACATTTGCCAGTGCCTACTGAAGAGATGTGGAGGAGTACAGCCAGGAGGTTCCATGAAAGATGGAATTTCCCTAACTGCTTAGGAGCCATGGATGGGAAAGCACATATACATCCAGGCCCCTGCAAACTCTGGTTCTCTCTACTTTAATTATAAAGGTACGTTCTCCGTTGTATTGCTGGCCTTAGTTGATGCAGATTACCGCTTCCTGGTGGTTGATGTGGGGAGCTATGGCAGCAACAGTGATGGAGGCATCTTTGCCAATTCTGTGCTGGGAAAAGCACTCAGAGATGGAACAATGAATGTTCCCCCACCAAGTGAACTTCCAGGTGCTCCAGAGCTGGGAAAAGTTAACCATGTCATTGTGGCGGATGAAGCTTTTCCGCTGAAACCATATCTCCTCCGGCCGTACCCTGGACGCTGCCTCCCCACAGACAAGAGAATTTTCAATTATCGTTTGTTTCGGGCACGGCGCATCTCTGAAAATGTATTTGGCATCCTTAGTCAACTCTTCCGGGTTTTCCAAAGAACTTTACAGGTTCAACCAAGTGTTGTTGACAAAGTTGTCAAAGCTGCTTGTGCATTGTGCAATTATTTGCGCCCGAATGGAAATGACCAGAATCATGCCACAGAGGATGAGCATGATTGTGAGCAAACACTACAAGGCTTTGAACACTGTAGGGGGCAGCGGGCATCTGTGGAGGCACAAAATGTCCGAGAACTGTACAAAGAGTACTTCAACTCACCAGCAGGAGAAGTTGCTTGGCAGTATGACCATGTGAACCATGGTCTGGGGAACAGATAAAATCAAACTGTAAATTTGAGCCATGTTCATTACATTTCCCATTGTGTGTGTGTGTGTGTGTGTGTATATGTGTGTGTATATGTGTGTATATATAATTTCTGTGAAGTTGAATACACTATCAAATCTATTGCATCTGATTCTTCATTATTAATATGCCAGCACTCACCAAAGCAAATTAAATATTTTTGATATAACATGTTCTATCAAAGTTAAAGCATAGTGTTTTTTTGGTCACTTCAACATATACTTATTTACAGCTAAATTTAAGTTGTGATTTTGAAAATGTGTTTTTAATAAACATTTTTACAAGCATTTTCTTTAAAATGTTCTCATTCCCTGCACAATGCTGTGCCCAAAATGGTTATGTTCCTGTAGATAACTGTTGCACTGTAGTGCATGTGAACAGTAGTGCACGTACACATTCAACTATTTCTTGAATGTAAATAAAAATACAAATAAAATGGCATATATATAAAAATGTATATGCAAAAAAACAGCAGTGCAAATAAGTCACAATAACAATAGTTCAAGCGAATGATTATTAAATAGCCATTTTCAACTATTTCTTGAATGTAAAAAACAAACACTAAAAAATACATATACATAAATGCATATAATAAACATCTATTAGGGTAGCAAAGATGTTGTAGAGCAGCCATAGTTTGTTGGGCTCTGCGGGGTGACCTGATGGTAGGACACTGGCGACTGCTGAGGAAAAAAAGCAGAAGAGGCCTGGCCAAACTCAGCATCATGCAACAGCTGATGTTTTTTTAATTTGACTGAAGACTGTACGGCTGGGGACATTCTCCTTAGTGCTGGAATCAAGCCAAGAGCAAACAAGTAATTATCATCATTTTGTTGCTCTCGTCGTTGCTCTCTGCGCTCCTCTTTCTCTCTTCTGCGTTCCTCTTTCTCACTTTCCCTGGCTTCTTTGGATAAGAGGTACCGGTCCAAGAAGTCTGGTGTCTCTGGCCGTTTTCTTTTGTTTACAGTAGGCCTTGTCACAGTTTGGCTGGAGAAGGATGATCCTGGAGACGTGCTTGCTGGTGCTTCTTCACTGTCGCTCACTTCTTTTTGGACCACCACTTGGTCAACCCCTTCATCCATATTTTCAGGAGAAATATTGCTGTGAACACTGTAAAGACAAATTCAGTTTACATCAGAAACAATAACACACTGTGGGTCATGCCACACTTCATACCCATCTTGACAAAATACTCCAGAGCTTAATGTTGAATTACTAATTTAGTTTAGATTCATACTAATTTTAATTTACCATATGTCTGGCAACCAAATTTCAGCAGAGGTTACCTATACACAGAACACAAACTAATATATTGAACTAGAGGTGTGATCGCATGGTGAACAGGGAACATGCAATTATATCATGTTAATCAATGTTTAATGTCAATGCATTATAGTATAGCTTACACAGCTATGTATTGTAATGTTCTAATGATAATACCTTCGAAATTCAGTTGATGTTGCGAGGAACTCCATGACCTTCATAAATTTCCACGGCTTCTTGTTTTAAGCAGCCTGTCCACTTCGGCAATCATCTTCGCGCTTTTTTCTTGTATATGTATCTCGCAGGCTTTTCCATTTCTGTTTTACCTCCTCCACTACAGCACACAAACGATGGCGATTGTCAAACGTTTGTGGAAAAAGTTACAAGCCTATGTACATGAAAGACAATTAAGTGAAATTAAACTCACCATCAAGGCCCATTTGCTCTGCAATACCACTCCATAGCAGTTCTCTTTTCTCAAGATTTTTGTAGTCGCTGTCGCGTTTATCATAAAGTGCTTTATATTCAGACACCAACGAAACGAGCAGCTCTACGTTCATCTTGCCTTGCATCTTCTTCGTCTCCGGCAGTGTGTACGCTACTTGGCGTATATCTTCTTCGCCGTTACGTATGTGTGCTCGGCAAGACCGTTTCGTGTGTTGAGCGCCCCCAAGTTGTGTTTTACTGTAACTTCAGAAGCTCCAGACACGTGAGCAAAAGCACCAATCTCATTGGTCGGATAGTTTTTGATGCGGCGCGTCAAACCAAAAAAACGAACCCAAGGCGTTTTTTAAAAAATGACGCTTTTACGCGAGGCGTTTTTCGCATCGGTGTGCACACTCACATTGGCGCCCTTTGTTTAGTCACGAGGCGTTAAACGTCGGCGAATATCGCGAGCGAAATTCGTCCCGGTGTGAACAGGCCTTCAGGCTGATCGTTGATCTCCTTGTGTGCAAGACTCCAGGCCCACGGAGTCCTCCGTGCCGCTGTTCGCAACCGTCCTGCTCAGACAATGCCAATCTATGATGGAAATTTCTTGCAGCAGCAGAGTTTAGTAAATATCAATGATAAAAATAAAAATTAATAAAGACTGTTTGAGAATTAAACCAAAATCTGGTCTTTGAGCATTTATTATATTTTGCAAAATATGAGAATACAGATTCACAGGTACAACTGAATGAGCATGAGCATTTCTAAACTAAAATCTAAACATCACATCATCATATAGTCAAAACCTCTCTTAAGCCACCCCTCAATTTATCTTTTAGCCTGGCCATAGTTGAAAAGAGGACATCATGAAAAGTCAAACCATCCTCACCTTCCCCTCTGCTCTCTGTTCTCTATATTAGCCTAAACAGTTTATCTCAGGAGGCAGAAGGAGACATGGTTTTGTGGCCTTCTCGACTTTGTCTGCTAAAAAGTTAAACAAATGAGAGGCTAGTGTCTCTCCATAATAAAGCTTCTAGGCTAAGAGTTCATGGCTTCAGCTGTCCCTCTCTGGTCTTTAAGAGTCTAAGAGGAAGGAACAGCATTCTATGGAGGTTTTAAACAATCTTTAAGCAAATGGTTAAAATAAAATTTGCCACCACAATATATAGGTGATTTATTCAGATAATGCAAAGATCTTCAAGCGAGCTGACCAAGACCTGAAAGAACTCTGGAAGGGCATCAAAGATCAGCAACTCCTAGAATATTTCTCAGAGAAGGGTATAATGTTGCAATTCATTGTTGAACGAGCTGACTGGTGGGGTGGTTTCAGGGAACGACTCGTCAGGTCAGTGAAAACCTGCCTGAGAAAAACTCGACGAGCTTCCCTTAGCTTTGAAGAACAGACCACCATTCTGACAGAGGTGGAGGCCATCTTGAACTCCAGACCACTTACCTTTGTCAACAATGACATAGATCAGCGACAGCCACTGACACCTGCACATTTCCTTGTGGGAAATAGGCTCCCCTCGCTGCCACCAAAGCAGTTTCCAGCTGCCAGTGGGAATACAACACTGAACAGAGAGGAGATGACAAAGAGATGGCGGTACAGGCAACGGCTCATGACCGGTTTCTGGAGCAGCTGGCGAAAGGAATACCTCATGGACCTGAAATCAGCCCATCCCTGTGACCAACCGAGTCTCACGCCAGGTCTTGAAATAGACACGTTATTTTGATTTATTGATACGTTTACAGGTCACAATTTTGACATTTATTTAGTGTACACGTCACCAATTTTTAACGTGGACAGGTCACGATTTTCTAACCTGCTCTGGGAGATGCAACAACTGGGAAATGAGGCGCCACACACCGGCCACAACAACAGGACAGACCACCACTCGTGGGACGCGATCCCCGGGCGCAGGGACACACAACAACGGGGAAATGAAACGCAGACAACAGTGGGGCGGTTGTGGTTAGGAAGAGAATAACGAGGATGTGATCCCCGGTCTACGGGGTGAAAGCCCTGCGTTGTTTGACCCATCCACCACCCCGACCAAACTCTCTGCGCGGACTTTCGCCTTATCAATACTACTCCCTACCGTCGTCGTTCTGTGATCACAAAATATGCTTCCCGTTAAAATACATTGATTTAAAATTCATAATCACCACAGGAAAAAAAAAAACATTATCATGTCCTGTCCATGACTCAATAGATTCAATAACGTGACCATATCACAAACTGCCATGAGACCGGGCTGCTGTGACACACACGCAACCTACCTCGTTGAAGGTGGGCGACATCGTCCTCCTTGGAGGTAGCAACATGCCAAGACAGACTTGGAAGTTGGGAAAAGTTGAGGAGGTCCACGGGAAAGTGAGGTCCTGTGTGGTTCGCACATCATCTGGGACTGAGAAGACCAGTTCAATTGCTATTTCCTTTAGAGACTTGAGTGATGAACAATGGTTACTAGGGGGAAGGATGTATTAACTTAATTTTTATTGTTAGGGGTGTTAAGCACTTTGATTTAGAATTTTAATTACTGATTGGAATATGTTTAATGAGATGCATACATGCATCATTCCTTATTTGATGTAAATTGTTGATTAAAAAGTTACATTAATTAATACTCAATTACCCATAACACAGAGTGGGTTAAGTTTAGGAATTGACGTGAATGATGTAATGAACACGTTTTTTGAGATCCTATGCCTGTACATGCCTGAATTTCTGCAAGTAAAGAATCCTTGTTTTGAAGCAGTTACAGTTTGCCCATTTATTTGCTGGCTAGTTAGAAATATAAAACAGTTGCTGCTGCCGATGCGGTTACTGCTGGGGCTGCTGTGTTTCCTGCTGGCTCCGTTGTTGTTACTGCTGGGCCAGCTGTTGTTACTGCCGAGGCAATCAGTATTGCCTCCAGAATGCCTGCTCAGGGCAGTGTAAATGGGGCCACTCCAATCTCTTCCAGCACGTTGCCTGAGGCTGTTTAATAATGTCAGGGATGGATCAGTTGGCTATAACATTCACGTTTTGATCCCACATTTTAAACTAATCTTTATAGCATGTTTTATTTTGAATTAGCAGCTTAGAACTTACCACTCAGAAGACGGAGGACACATGATCTTCATCATCATTTTGGGAAGGTGCTTTAAGATATAATGATTTATGTTTGTTAAATTCAATTAAGTAATGAGAAAAAAATAGCTTTTAGTAACTAAAATCTGTATTTAAACTACTACTTACTGATAGTCAGGCATTACTAAACTCCTGAATAGTTTCAAATTGCAATTTTTGAAATTATTGTATTAATATCATTACATTATATCCACTGCATCTTTGAAACAATAATGCCTTGTTAACTGTAAATCCAAACTACCATGTATCAATGTTAGGATCTACACATAAGGACTGTCATTGTGTCATCGTAAGCATCAACATTGTTTCTGGAATTAAACAAGCTTTTTGTGCATTGATCAAACTTTTGAGTTAAGAAAACATCTGTCTAATATCATACACAACATAGTTGTAGTTGTAGACACAACCGATTAAATAATTAAAGCATTACAAATTAAGAATATTTTTTAACATTTTCTTTTTTTCTTCAGGAAAAAATTAACTATCAGATCACTTTGACACAAACAATCTTTACACAGATAATCGTTGGTGATGACAATAATGATTATTTTGATGACTATTATTGCGGATAATTGTACTGTTCTTGACGAAAGACAGGAAACACGTTTGTTAAATATTCTAACGTTTCATGAGATGCCAACATGCGCTTACCACACACTACTAAAAGAAACAAATATGAGTATGATGCTGCATAATACAGACACAATTATGCTCCTGTTCCTTGTATTTCACACTTTAATAATTTTATTTACATTACATACAATATTAACACACATAAAAATGCAGAGCATCCCCCTCAGAAGTCTTAACATAACAATCACCACAGTGTGCAGCAGAGTTTCCACAAAGTAAACATCTTACAGTGTTATGCAATCAAATACGAATGAACTGCAATATGGATAGTAAATATCTCTTTGAATATATTAGACATAAGAGCTGTTTATTCTTGTGGCCAATCACTGCATATGGCTCATATGGTTCTGTGTAGAGCTTAGATCGGGCCCAAAAAATCAAGCCCGACCCTGCCCGAGCCCGTGCACGTTGTGTCCAAGCCCGGCCCGGCCCGACACATTAACTGGAATTATGAGCCCGAGCCCGATTTCAACCCGACACTTTTTTAATCCGTGGGCCGTCATAACTGACGTTCTCAACTACAATTCAGAGTTGTTTGAACTGCAGAAATCTGTTTAAAATTATCTTAATGAATAATGCAACAACAGCGAAGCATGTAAACTGCGCTGTTTGTTTATTCAGAATGGAACGGATCGCAAATGGATCTGAATGAAGAAACGTAAAAAAAAAATTTCTCTGGGAGGGCTTGCCTCGCCCTCAGGGGGAGCCTATGCTTGGAGAACTAACAAAAGAGGACGTTGAAGGCTGACTATCATCTTTTCTGCCACGGCGAGCCTGCTTCATGTGTCTGTTCATCATCGACTTCTCCGTTTTATCAGCTGTCATAAGCGAACAGCGGCCGCACTTAATGCACTCAACAAAGCCGACACATATGTTGTCACTGCCCACGACTTGTTTAAAATGGTTCCATACCTCCGACTTTCCTCCAAACTTGCTCAAAGGTAATTCTCCTGTTCTTGTTTTTTTTCTTTACATCCTCAAGCTCCATGTTGCACTTATCTCCACAATACAGCCCGCAGCCCCGGGGTGATGCGTGCGAGAGGAGGAGACTCCGCGCATGACACATGTTGCATTTTGTAACTGTAGTCCAACTTGTGTAACTTTTTGGACACATTTGTTAGGCTACTTTGGCCTAAAAATAGCCTATATAGATACTAGTTCTTCTGGGTCGGGCTCGGGCTCGGGCAGAGAATCTAAACTCTAGTTCTGTGTCACTGTTAACAGCAGTTAGTAAAAGTTGTATGTATACTTGTCTTATATCAAAAGAATATTAATCAGGTTTGTCTGTGCACTTAATATGTGCATGATGCAAGATCTGTTATAATTATTAAGTTTAGTGTTTGTAAATCCCATAAGTCACAGCTAAAGAACATTAGATATATAGAATAGAATCACATAAGGCTCTTCGTGAACAATAGAATGTGTACACAGTGTCTAAATGTTGGTGGCATTAAGTCCCTTCATCCAGTCCAGTTAATTCCAAATAACAGCTGTAACAACTGCTATGACTAAAAGGAAACTTGTTTTGTTGATGACTGCAGAGGAGGCAGCAGAAAAAGAGAAAAAGAAAAAGAAATTCTCATTCTCTGCTGTTGTTACTGCTGGGGCAGCGGTCGTTGTCGTTGCTGCAGCTGTGGTTGTCGTTGCTGCAGCTGTGGTTGTTGTTGGGGCTGCTGTCGTCACTGCTGGGGCAGCTGTCGTTACTGCTGGGGCAGCTGTCGTTGTCGTTGCTGCAGCTGTGGTTGTCGTTGCTGCAGCTGTGGTTGTTGTTGGGGCTGCCGTCGTCACTGCTGGGGCAGCTGTCGTTACTGCTGGGGCAGCTGTCGTTGTCGTTGCTGCAGCTGTGGTTGTTGGTGGAGCATCTGTGGTTGTTGTTGCTGCAGCTGTGGTTGGAGCAGCTGTGGTTGTCGTTGCTGTAGCTGTGGTTGTTGGTGGAGCAGCTGTGGTTGTCTTTGCTGCAGCTGTAGTTGGAGCAGCTGTGGTTGTCGTTGCTGCAGCTGTGGTTGTTGTTGGGGCTGCTGTCGTTACTGCTAGGGCAGCTGTCGTTGCTGCAGCTGTGGTTGTTGGTGGAGCAGCTGTGGTTGTCGTTGCTGCAGCTGTGGTTGTCGTTGCTGCAGCTGTGGTTGTTGTTGGGGCAGCTGTGGTTGTCGTTGCTGCAGCTGTAGTTGGAGCAGCTGCGGTTGCTGTTGCTGCAGCTGTGGTTGTTGTTGGGGCTGCTGTCGTTACTGCTAGGGCAGCTGTCGTTGCTGCAGCTGTGGTTGTTGGTGGAGCATCTGTGGTTGTTGCTGCAGCTGTGGTTGGAGCAGCTGTGGTTGTCGTTGCTGCAGATGTGGTTGTTGTTGGGGAAGCTGTGGTTGTTGTTGGGGAAGCTGTGGTTGTCGTATCTGCAGCTGTGGTTGTTGTTGGGGCTGCTGTCGTCACTGCTGGGGCAGCTGTTGTTACTGCTGGGGCAGCTGTCGTTGTCGTTGCTGCAGCTGTGGTTGTTGTTGGGGCAGCTGTGGTTGTCGTTGCTGCAGCTGTGGTTGTTGGTGGAGCATCTGTGGTTGTTGTTGCTGCAGCTGAGGTTGGAGCAGCTATGGTTGTCGTTGCTGTGGTTGTTGGTGGAGCAGCTGTGGTTGTTGTTGGGGCAGCTGTGGTTGTCGTTGCTGCAGCTGTAGTTGGAGCAGCTGTGGTTGTCGTTGCTGCAGCTGTGGTTGTTGGGGCTGCTGTCGTTACTGCTGGGGCAGCTGTCGTTGCTGCAGCTGAGGTTGGAGCAGCTATGGTTGTCGTTGCTGTGGTTGTTGGTGGAGCAGCTGTGGTTGTTGGTGGAGCATCTGTGGTTGTTGTTGCTGCAGCTGTGGTTGGAGCAGCTGTGGTTGTCATTTCTGCAGATGTGGTTGTTGTTGGGGAAGCTGTGGTTGTCGTTGCTGCAGTTGTGGTTGTTGGGGCTGCTGTCGTCACTGCTGGGGCAGCTGTTGTTACTGCTGGGGTGGCTGTCGTTGTCGTTGCTGCAGCTATGGTTGTTGTTGGGGCAGCTGTGGTTGTCGTATCTGCAGCAGTGGTTGTTGTTGGGGCTGCTGTCGTCACTGCTGGGGCAGCTGTTGTTACTGCTGGGGCAGCTGTCGTTGTCGTTGCTGCAGCTGTGGTTGTTGTTGGGGCAGCTGTGGTTGTCGTTGCTGCAGCTGTGGTTGTTGGTGGAGCATCTGTGGTTGTTGTTGCTGCAGCTGTGGTTGGAGCAGCTATGGTTGTCGTTGCTGTGGTTGTTGGTGGAGCAGCTGTGGTTGTTGTTGGAGCAGCTGTGGTTGTTGCTGCAGCTGTGGTTGTTGTTGGGGAAGCTGTGGTTGTTGATGGGGCAGCTGTCGTTGTCGTTGCTGCAGCTGTGATTGTTGTTGGGGCAGCTGTTGTTGTTGCTGCAGCTGTGGTTGTTGTTCGGGCATCTGTCGTTGTCATTGCTGCAGCTGTGGTTGTTGTTGGAGCAGCTGTGGTTGTCGTTGCTGCAGCTGTGGTTGTTGTTGCTGCAGCAGCCATGGTTGTTGTTGGGGCAGCTGTTGTCGTTGCTGCAACTAGGGTTGTTATTCCTGCAGCGTTACAATATAAATTAGTAGTAAGTCATAGTCTAAAGTGAAATGCCATATCTCAGATGGGTTTAACATGAAACCAAAAAACTTTTATTTTAATTCTACTTGCTTTACCTCATAATTCAAGTCAATATCTAAACTTGTGTTGGTAAACTTACCAACATACAGAAGAAGGATGATACAGATCTTCATCATCATTTTGGGATGTGCTATACTGTTGAAAAAAATATATTTTTGTCAGATTCAGTTAATCAATGACAACTAAATAGCATTTACTAACATCTGTATTTATACTACTGCTTTCTGCAGTATAGTGAGTTGCTGATAAATGTAGTGTCAATTATTGTATATGTTGAGATTAATTTCATTATTTCATTACATTATCCACTGCATCTTTAAGACAATAATCCTTTGTTAGCTGTAAATGCAAACTACCATCTATAATGTTAGGATCTACACATAAGGACTAAGTGTAACACCAACAATTATTAGATCGTGGGTGATTCGAATGCTTATTATGATGACTATTATTGCGGATAATTGCATTGTTAATCAAGAAAGACAGAAAACACAACTTGAATTGATTAAAATTGGACTAATATTCATCATTGAAATACTTACAGCTTTTGTCTGTCGTAGATTTGTCTTGACTGCAGTGATTGAAGCTCTGATGCTCTCTGATTCCACCTGTAGCTGTTTGCTGGTTGATGTCCTCTACTGAACACACATCACCTTTTATATACATTCACACAAACCCAGTAATACAACACCAGGCTCTGAACAAGGAAGCACATCATTTGAATGAGGAATGTTTTTTTTAAGGTCTCCACCCATGTAATAGGTACATTTTACGTCTTCTTTTGGATTGCCGCCTATAGAAACTGGTTGAGGGACATTTCTTTCCAGACATGACGTAGGATATGTGGGGAAGGTTTTTATGATGTTCTGGTAAACATTTGTTTGTTTTCCTAAGTGACACAAAGCATTTTTGTCATTGTGCAGCTTATGTGTTTATTGGTTTTAATTTGTGTAGTGAGAGACTGGAAGAACCACACCTTCAGGAGAGAATCTATTATTATAGAGATGAGAGAATTGTATTATTGATGCTCTTACACACTCACAAAGTGACTAAAAATTTGGGAAAAGCTTAAAAAACATACACAAACAAAAGTGTCGAAAAAGACGACCAAAGCCTTGAAATAAAGTCTTAAAGTTTGAATTTTAAATTTGGACCCAGCAAAACAAAAAGTTGCATGGTCGACGATAAGACAACACAAGGGTTAATAGGAAGCTGAAACAGACTGTGACCAAGACTTTATTATTGTGTGTTCACACCAAATGTCAAGTGAAATCTTTTGTCTACAATCAATCAACAAGTTTACATTCAAAGTCAAAGCAGAGGCATGAATTTGCACTGGACATGGAAAACAAAATGTGTGTGACAATGTACAAAGTGATCAAGCAATGAGTTGTCTACTGTTAAGTTAATAAAAAACTATTTTGATAACTGATTAATCAGTTTGAGTCATTTTTTTTCTGAAAAAAAAACAAAAACATTTTGATTCCAGCTTCTTAAATGTGAATATGTTCTAGTTTCTTCACTCCTCTGTGAAAGTAAACTGAATATTTTTTAGTTTGGGACAAAACCAAACATTTGAGGATGTAATCTTGGGGCTTTGGAAGACACCATTAATCAAATCCATTTCTAATTACAACATTTTAATCGACAATGAAAATTATTGTTAGTTGCAGACAGGGGGGTCGGACTGGTCAGTACCCAGGGCCCTCATGTGAGGAGTGCCCAAAAAGATGCTAGAATGAATAGCTGTGGATGCGGGGAGTGGCCCATAGAGAATGCCTTTCTACAGGGCCCAGAATTTTTGTGCTATGCCCCTGGTTGCAGGTGGGATCTAAATGGAGCCTCTCCTCTCCAGTTATAGGCTCCAGTGACTCTGAACATGGAGGATGAACTATAGTTTCACATGTACAAAGCAGAGCAGCCGGGTCTGCTTTGGTGTTGTTGCAAATCAACCAGAGTCACCAACTCTCGATCCCGTTCTTAAACCTTTCTACCACCGATGTGTTGCCCTTTTGATGTATACTCTCCTGTTTTTACCTCTTATGAGGTTCTCCTAACGTCAGCAATTGCTTTTTAATGTATTATAGAGACAACATGCCATGCCCAAGCCCAATTACGATATCAATCGAAATGATTACTAGTTTGAACACGGCTGCATGAATCTTTGAGTTTTTTTGCATCCTACAGTCCTGGAACGTGTTCGTAAATTGAAAATGAACATACAAAATCCAAGATGGCTGACTTCCTGTCATGTGTGCTCAGAAAAGAACAGCATATGGATCAGAATTTTTTTAAATGTGTGCAGATTTAAATAAGAAAAGCTCTACTGTTTCAGTGTCAAGTGCACGATCATGCAGCCTATAACAAGCTATAGGAATAATTCAACAATCTATTCACACATTAAAATCATCAAAACAATTAAAACTGTAACTATTGTCATAGATGTCATCGACATTTGTTCGGCAAAATCATAATGTACATGAGATCCTCTTATATTAATAACATAACCTCATATATTCATCATTAAATTACTAAAATGTCTTTTACTGATGTCCACTGCAGAAAATTCAATTTGTTATTCAGATAAGAGAGTTCAGAAATAACATTGATTTTACTAAAAACATGTGGGTTTGATTAAAATACCCAACATATTTACTAAAAATAGATTCTATTATGTTTGCGTGTGTGATGATGCACATTGACATTTACATACCCAGTGTCAATAAATATTCTTTAGTGCTGGGTGATGCCTGTAGATACTTGTTTCTGTTTATAGCCTCAGGGAAGTAAATGTGTTCAACACGTCACTAACTTTTTATAAATATAGAAATACCGTCAGCCCAATACTGAATGGCTTCAGCTCTTCCCATTTGCCTTCTACATCAGGTACATACGGTGCATTCACGTGCTCCTCGAATGGTTTCCCAAACTGGAAAGTCGTTCTTCTGATTATTTTATTGGTCAGAGCATTTAAGCAACACATTGACAGCTGTTTCCAGTATTTATTTCCAGTTTGAAGCTTTATAGTAGTCCGTTTCCCGGACTTGCGCCACTCCAGGCTGCAACAGTACATTCTCTGAAACCATTCAAAATGGCTTTACCTGACTCAGGTTAATGCTATTAAATATTTTTTCTAAATAGTCTAGGGTCACTCTATGTGGACAGACGGTTGAAATTTGATATGCAATACTTGAATAAAACAAATTCTTGCCATCAACCCAACATTTACTTTTCTTTGCTATGTTTCTGGCAGACAAAGTGGATGTTTAAGTGATGTTCAAGAATCATGTATATATCATGATTATTCTTTTTTTTAGATGGGCTAATTGTGGATGGAAATGCACTTTGTGAGATCGTCCTCAAAACATTAACATAGAGCTTTGACTGTGTTAGAAATTTAGGACCAACATGCCGAAGTGACATGTCACGTTTCCTTTTTTTCCGGTTTTCTTTCTTCTCTTCCTTTGAGGTTTTGCAATGCATAGAAGTGCCAGCTCTATCGACAAAGTACGTGTATCGCTTTGATAGATTTTCATAACATGCGAGCAGTAGAGATAGATGTCGTGAGTTGTTCTCATATACTGTTTTTTTCCTATTGTACGAAAACAACAATTTCTATGATGTCCTACGAAATTATGAACGCAGGGTAGGCACCTGGCGAACGGTCTCATGACAGTTAAGTTTAGCAGTCGTTACAGTTAAAGTTAGTTGAGAAAAGGTGTGAGCCAGATGTAGGGTGTTGTGAGGGGATAATCCTTTCAGTTAGGTATCTCAGTAACAACAGGCGTCAACGAAAAGGATTCCAAAAGAAACAACGCAATTGGTAAGTGCAAATTCAATTTTCTTTTGCCTTACCATCTCTGTTTTGAAGGAGTCAAAGAAAGAACTATATACATTTGTAATTTGACAATACAAAATAGCTTGGCCAAGAGCAGCAGAGTTGTACCCTATTATGGTCTAAAGTGACATGATTTATGATTTATGTGTTGATACTGTTAGCGGTGGGTGATTTGGAAAGGCAGCTGATTGTTTTCAGAAACAATTTCGGATTGAGCGCTGCACAAAGAGCCCGTGGTGAGATTATATCTTTAAGGAAGTATAGCAATCACAAAGTTCAGAATTGACCAACAAACATAAAGAGATGGGCAAAAGACAACAGTTGATGTTGTATTAAAAAAAGGATATCTTTATTGCATAATTCCTAATGATAAAACTGAGCTGAAAAAACAAGGCTGAAGCTGGGGTACAGTCTCTCAATTAAAATGGCCAAGAATCAATAACATGTCACAACAAGGACTGCTGCACTATAGCTGATCGAGCTTCTGCTCTGGACCACGCAGCTCCTCAGAGATTAGTCTATAACGACGAAGAGTAATCTACATAATTGTTCCGGTGCCGCCGGATGTCCCTCATGTTAGGCCGAATGTCCGTCACCTTTCCCTTATTGCCGTTTGTGATGTTGTGTTGGATTTATGAGGACCATGGTTAACTGCTCCTCAGATCTCTGCAGGGTTAATCCAGACAGCTAGCTAGGCTATCTGTCCAATCTGAGTTTTCTGTTGCAAGACTAAAACAACTTTAAACGACCACTTTCCACCAAAACAAGTTGCTGCCCGAGGCTATTTTGCAGAGGCACCATTGTTGTGTCCATAGCACCGCCCAAGAGGATTGTGATTGAGTTAAAGAAAGTTAGTTGTGCCATTTCCAATACACTCTATGCATAAATGTTTACGCTGTCAAATCACTTTTTTGGCTCTTTTGTTTCACTTTTGGTATATGCAAAGTAACCCAGTCAGAAAGTGGCAGCATCTGTAACATTGTGAGTGCCAACTGCCATACTCCAACATTTCTTTAAATGCGTAATGTTGTGTAAGTCATCAAAGTCTCCCGAACCTTCTTCACGTATCCAGAGTTTAGCTGCTGCTGAGTTTTTCAATAACAACTGGCGACAACGAACAGGATTCCGAGGTAACCACACAACTGGTAAGTGCAAATCATATTTTCTTCTGCCTTACCATGTTTCAGTTTAGAGGGATTCAGAAAAGGAACTGTGCAAATTTGTAATTTGTGTTGAAACTGTCAGTGTCTCAGTTTTGACAGAATCCAAAAAGGAACTTTGTAAATTCATAATTTGACTAAAAAAAATCTAAGGCCTGAGAAATGTCTGATCTCTCTGAAAGTTTTCAGCAGAGAGGGAAACCAAGAGCAGCAAAGTTGGAGGCTACCTTATGATGGTCTAAAGTGACATGATTTATGTGTTGATACTGATACTCATCACTGAATGTTTTGACTGCAGTGTTTATTGAACTGTGTGAACTGAGCTAAAATTTAGCAAAAAAATAAAGTTGTAAAAGTATCGGGGGTACTGTGTGTGTGTGTGTGTGTGTGTGTGTGTGTGTGTGTGTAGCTACGTATGTACGTGTACGGGCAGACTAGGCTACTTTAACCGCGAACCTATGCTAGGGAGTGTGTGTGTGCGACGTGGCACATTGACACACTTTCCATCCACAAACTTTAAAAATAAGGTTGAGATTTCACATTCTTTTTCCTTCTCTTTTCCAGTGATTTGGAAGAACACAACCTGAAAGTGTCCTTCAACGGTGAGTTGTCCCCATACCTAACCCAACCATCTATTTGAATCTGAAAGTAACTTACTGCACTTATGAGGTGTGTGCAGGGCCTGAATTTAACTTTTTTTACCACCAGCCTGCCACATTGACTTTTTACTAACCAAATAAACAACAGGGCGAGTACTTCACTCAATAAGTGATAAACAGCGACGAAAGCCATGACATAAAATCCGCACTCAGCGGAATGACGACACTTAGCCTTTTTGGCCTTTGGTTGTATGATAGCTTCATCCTCAGGTTGTATGATAGCGTCATACTCGGGTTGTATGACAGCGTCATCCTCATGTTGTATGATAACGTCATTACATGATTATCATCATCATATTCTGCTGAAAAAAAAATCGAGAGGAAACACTGTACTGCATAATCTAATAGCTGTTTATTTATTTGTTCTGTTTTTAAATCCACCAGTCTTTGGGGAAGTGGAACATTGAGACTCAAACCTCCTCCACATCCCTGCCCTTTGATTGTGTTTCATTTGCCTTGCCCTGTCCTGCACCTCTCTTCTTTCCATGGGTGTCCATCTAGAAGTATAAAAAAAAAAAACATGACCACCCCATGTTAAACAAATCAAACGGTTTAAACCAAGACATTTACATCTCACTTTTAGATTCTCACACAGATTCTATTTAAGATTGGGAACGTGTCTAGCCCAGGAAACTAGCTTGCTAGCACTCGACGTACTAGCTAGGTAGCTAGCTATACCTAACCTGTTCTGAATAACCTAGCTAGCTAAAGTTAGCTATGGTTAGCCACAGTTATTTTACCAAAGACTGACTTACAGGAAAACAACTGCCAGAGATAGACCTATATTTCCACAGAAAATAAAGTTGTAACATGTTTGGTTTAAATTACCCCTTTTTTCTTCTTCAATGAACTTTGCTCCAATAGCAGTATGCTTGTTTCCGTCGACATCGTCTCTTCTGACAGTTCTCGTCATCGGGATTCACTTGACTTGCGCATAGCTAGTACATACGGTAATAGACGAAATAGACATGTAGCGCAGAGACATTACCGCAGTGTTTATTCACAATATAAAAAGAAATATATGCATCCAGATACTAAGAGAAACAAAAGACAAAATTATTCAAAGGATGTATGGCTTATAACTGTGTCATCCTTAACATAACTTCAACAATCGATTCCCTTTGCTACAGTATTGGTGTAATTACGGTAAATTTAAACATTCCCTCTAAATTTTGAAATATGAGCAGTTTGATAAAAGTTATTTGGTAGTTAGGCAGCTAAGCAGAATGACACGACTATTAAGAGGACTTTTGAAAAATTATTAAATAATATTATAAATATATATATAAAAAATATTAAAAAGGAAGATGACCTGTGCCAGATGCAAACGCGACATGCATGTTAAGAAAGACAGATGCAGAGATGGATTTCACTGGTAAGATGGGCTTTATGAAATTATTATAATAATTGCTGATTAGTCAAGGCTCTGATTGGTGATCATTAATGTGTTTTGACCTCTTTTCTTTAGGGTCTGCAATCATCATAAAAGCCAGCCACTATCAGTACGCACTGGCACAATATTCTCCAAATCCCACATTCCTCTGTCGAAATGGCTGGAATTCATACACAGGTAGGCATAAAGTGTTTTTTCTGTTCCCCTTAGTGTTTCTTGTTTTGTTCCTTCCTGTCTTTTGGTTTTTCCGCCTTTGTTATTGTCTGATGTCTTTCACCTGTTCACCAGTCCTTGGGTCAAGTTTTTTTTTTTAGTTTGTTTCATGTTTCTGTTGGTTTTCCCATTTCCTTTTCTTTTTTATTTTGAAGTCTGTCTTTTCTCCCTAGTCTTGTCTGGTTTTCTTCCTGTGTTTTCCCGCCCTTGTGATTGCCCTAATGTGTTTCACCTGTTTCCCTCTCCTTGTCTCAGCTGTCTTTCGTTTACTCATTTACTTGTGTAGTTAGTCTCTGTGTTTTCTGTGTCTGTTGCTGGTGGATTGTTGTCATTCGTTGTTCTGTTTTTCTGGATTTACTCACCTGGGGCCTGTTTCACAAAAGCAGAATATCTAAATCCAGGATAACTGATAAAGCGAGGCTTGACCTAGTCTAATCTGTGCAGCCTGGCTTGGTGCGTTTCACGAAGGCCGAGCCAGGCTGAGGAGGAGCGACTAGGTCGAGCCAGGCTGAACTAATTCAGATAGATGCACGTCCACGGCTTTCCTCAAAAGACCGCGAGGTCGATCACAGATTTACTGATGCCAAAATGGAGAATACGCATTGTACATACTTTATACAGAGAGAGCAGCAGCTTCTTGTGGAAGTATGATTACGTGAAACACAGTATTTGTAAAAAAAGAAAAGAAACACGGCCGCTGTAATGAAACAGAGAGTGAGAGCGAGGCAGACGATCACGGAACGACTGAATGCGTAATTGTATCCTAAATATATACTACATTAACTGACTGAAGGATTAGGCTACTAATCATTTGCACAAATTAACAGTTGTACTCTTTGCCTTAAAAGTAGGCAGAAGATAATGTTACTCGGGAAATTTACCATGAAGATCAATTTTCTACAACGCTAGAATATGATGCATAAATATCTCTTTCACTCTGTTCCTCTCTCTCTCTCTCTCTCTCTCTCTCTCTCTCTCTTTCATGGGCTAAAATATAAATGTCCTTAGTCATATTAACTTCCACTGCTCGCTTTTAATGCAAAGTGTACAACTGTTCGTTTTTGCAAATAACAAGTGACTCATTGAATGGTTTCAGTTAAGAGCTGTAGTTCATAAATGTATATTTTTAGACTATCATTCAGTCTGTCCGCTATTATCTGCCACACTTTTTATAGCGTTTGTTTTATTTTTTTTATTTTATTTTTATAGAGGACGAGTTTCCTTCTCTACATATTATATGCCTTGCTCCCTCATATATATTGACATAGAAAATAAAGACACTGAAGCAATTGGAATCTAAAATCTAGAAACTATAAAGATAATTAAGTGATAAATTCCATGCACACTGTTAACATGAATGGAACAGAGTATATTCATCAGTTATTTCCCCCCAGCAAAATATAAGGTCAAAAACCATTGAGGTGTCCTCTCCCTGTTGTTACATGAATGTACAGTAGCCTACATCACTAGATAGTTACTGGTCCAGTGAACTAAGTCTATCATTTGGGATGATTGTACAGTTAGGACATGTTCTTAAAATTGTACAATCCTCCCAAATTATAGTCCCAGTTTACTGGACAACACAAATTGTGTGCTAAGAATGCCAAATACAATGCACATTGCACATGGAAGCAGAACAAACATGATCCTTATTGTTAAAGAATAAAAAAGAAACGATAAACTAAAATAATTTAAGGTGCATTGGGGAACTATAGAAATGTACAGCATTGTATGTATTGCCCTTAGTAACAGACTTCATTTAAAACTCATTTGACATTTTATCAGACTTTTCTAATTATCTCAACAACTGCCATAATATATTCATCAAACTTCTTATAACAATATGAACAGCAGTCTTCATACAGCAATATAACAGTAACAATGACAAATTTATAATTATAAAATAAAATAATGGTCACAACTTTAAATAATAACAGTACTCAAATGAACAGCAATATGCACCTGTTGTATTTTAATCCAGGCTGATAACAAAAGGGTAAAACCACTGCTGAGTGAATAGAAAAGGTTCCAGGATTAAATAAATCCTGGCTGTTAGCCTGGTCAGGACCAGGCTAGCTGCACAGAATAAATCTCCATGGTGATTTATGTGCCTCTGCTTTCGTGAAACCGAGTGAAGGCTAAATTCATCCAGGATAACCAGGAAATCCCGGCTTAATCCCTTATCTTGGTTTTGTGAAACAGGCCCCTGTTCTGTGTTCCTGTGTCAATTTTGGATTTGCCCTGCTTATACTTAGTGGTGGGCAGATCCAGGCTTTGTGAAACAATGAAACAGTTGAAGCAAATGTGCCATATTGTGTCGAGGCTTCGAAACAATCCGACACCCATCTCAACGATGACCAAGACAACTAACCATTAATAAAAAGAAATATGTAAAGCTTGTAGGCTCCTCACTGTGCATAATGTTATTTTGGTCATGAAAAATGAATATTAATAAAAGAAATCAAGCCACAATGTCTCACTCTTTTTATAGATTTTTATTCAAAAATATTAATTTCTCTGCTGTGGAAGTACTTAGCCTACTTCTTTTTTTACAGATAATTTCTCCAGCCTTTGAAGAAATCCTCTCACAAGGGACACTTGTTGCTGGCATGCAAAGATATTTTTTAGCAAGGACATACAAATGAGGAAAGATTACTGCTCTCTCTTTCCACTAAGTTAGGGGATCATGAGTTCTGGGCAAAAACGCATAGTTGAGGTATTTCTTCACTTCCACTGTGGCATCAGATGTAGCATTTTATATCATCTGGGTTTCACGGATACGATCACCAAAACGTTCCCATAAACTGTCCTGTTTATGTTATGTTATGTTGATGTTGATTATGATGTTGACATTTGTGGCTCTGAATGAAAATGAAAACGGAGCTTCCATTTTTATCTATCTATCTATCTATCTATCTATCTATCTATCTATCTATCTATCTATCTATCTTAATCTATCTATGTATCTATATATGTATCTATCTATTTATGTGTCACTGTATACTCTGTCTGTCTCTAGCCTATCAGTCAAAGTGTAAATTTAAATGTAAGCCTAAATATAACTAAACAAATCGCACTATAAATGTCACTATATCACCAAAAAAACGCTATCTCAAAATCAAACTCCTCTCACAAAAACCCAAGAGGTCAAGCTGTATTGACTTCACTTTTATACAGATATGCGATTGTGTGGTCTGTTCCAGACCCCGTCAATCAAACTATTTAACCGTAGTCACGTGACATGGGTGTTTTGAAACACGCTTCGAATCAGTGTTTTGAAACATCTGCGCTTCGGGATCTCAACAAAGCTTTGGAACGTCAGTTTTGCATCAGCCATCCCTACTTATACTTTTGTAAGTCTCTTTGAGTTTGCATTAAAGTACTGCTATTTCTTACTAGTGATGGGTGAATGAAGCCTTATGAAGCCTCTGAAGCTTATTCCTGATTGTATTGCAAAATGAGCCGAAGCATCAAAGCATCGAAGACAACACAGTGACATCCGGTGGTCAGCAGAAATGACAGCGGCTATAAACTCGACACAGCCAATCTTCTCTAATGGATTTTGGATTTTCACTTGCATTGTGAGTTCCTTTAACCGCTTCTTGTAACAAGAAGGTAATGATCCTGTAAAGTCAATAGAGTAGCTTTTGTCCCAACACTTATGGTCCCTTGAAATAAGGGAATGGAAATTCTACTCCTAAACCGTTAGTCCTATTTGGCTGTAAATAACCTCAGTAAAAACAAATGATGTGTTATGTAGTTGTTTATCTGTTTCTAATTTTGTTTTTTCAGTACCATCGTGGCCGTTGCGGTAACACTTGGCGCCGTTCCCACAACTGGGTTTTTGGCATGTTGGAAGTGAATTGGGAATCGAGGAGACCCATCCTGAAGCTAGTGAGGACCCGCTGCAGGAGAACCCTCTTATGTCAAATCCAGAAAAATGTCAGGAGGAATTCCAGCATTCCTACAGATTAATGGCGAGCATACAAAGACACACTCAGCATATTGAGAGTTTCAAAAATCAAATATGGTGCCTCAGAGGAAATAGGACAATGGAGCCCCTCAAAATCTACCTCAAGATGATTGAATGGCATTATTGGTTGGGAACACGGATCGACTGGTGCATGAAATCAAAACGTACATACGTAATCCAGTCCCTCTCAATGCAGCCAAAGTCAGCGTATTTTTGCGTGGGCAGCATTTTTTTTTCAAATACGCCGCACTTTTGCCGCATACATTTGCTGATTTCCACACAAAATATGCGGGTCTTGCAAGATTTCATAATCCCCGCATTTTCGTTGCATATACATCTTAGCAGAAAGTTGAAAAATGTTGGGTTTACTTCACACAAGAGCAGCCATTTTCCCCTGTTGCCATGGGAACGTTATGAAGTGACGTAATACACAACGTTAACATCATCGAAAAGCAGGGTGTTGGGGAATCCCTTTTTTTTCTCTTTTTCATCAAACTGCAATTTTTGCAAGTTCCCACAATTTCATTGCATAAAATTGCATAAATATCCTGCATATTCCACCGCATTTTTTAAGAAAACGTGCTGCATAATCACGGATTTTCTTTCCTGCAACAATCACAAAAAAACTCAAATGTGGATGTTGACAAAATGATTCCTCCTTACAGCACTTCAATGTAAAACTTACTCAAACCCTATTAAACCACTGTGTTATCACCAACCCGGTCTCACGCCAGGTCGTGTAATAGTCACGTTATTTTGATTCATAAATTTGTCTACAGGTTATGATTTTGACGTTTTTTTTTCGTGTATATGCTACGACTTATTTTGACGTTTTTTTCGTGTATATTCAATGACTTTTGAACGTGTACATGTGACGCTTTTCGAACCTGCTCTGGGGGAAGCGACAACGGGGAAATGAAGCGCCACACGCCGGCCAAAACAACGGAACGTGCCACCACTCGCGGGCCGCCACTCGCAGGACGCGATCCAAGGGCGCAGGGGCACACAACAGCGGGGAAATGAAATGCCACAATAACTGGACGGTTGTGGTTAGGGAAAAAAAAGAATGGGGAAAGGAACCGTCACACGCGGGACACACGACAAAGGAACTGCAACACGCGAGACGCGATCCCCGGTCTCCGGTCTCCGGGGTGAAAGTCCTGTGTTTTTTGACCCATCCACCAACCCAACAAACTTTCGCCTATCAATATTACTGGCTACTGTCAGCGTTCTGGGATCACGAAATATGCTTCCCATTAAAATGCATTGCTTTCAATTTTGTAATCGGCACATGAGAAAAAAGGCATTTACGTAACCTGTCCACAACTTAATAGATTAAAATAACGTAACTATATCACGACCTGCCGTGAGACCTGGCTGTTTAACACACACCTACACACACACACGCCGAGAGGGAAAAAAAAAAGAAAAAAGTTGCGGGCTAATGTGGATGTGCAGCAGCCAGCAGGACGTTATCTTCAGTGAAGCAAACACACAGAAATCTAACTTACACCTAGTTGCTAGTCCAAGAAACAGCTCAAACACGAAAAACCAAAACCAGTCTACCAGCTAAGGTGTTATAGCCCTACTGGTTTCTACACTAACTGGTTTCCGTATGTTGTGTTTACCTAACAGCTGCCGATGTGGTCCACCTGTGTCACCAGATTCGTCACATAATCACAAACATAATACTGGTGATTTTCAAATCGTTTCCCAGATCTACTGTCGCAAAAATGTTTGTCTAAGTAATATAATATATAATATAATCATTCAAGTTCGGGTCGAGCTGGTTTCGATCTTGTGGCATAAATATAATAGTTAACACCAGAGTCGGCAGCTCTACGCAGTGAGTTATCAAAGCTCTGTATGAAGCCGCTTCCAGTCACGTATTTATCAGCTACGTCATCACTAGGGATGAGCGAGTACAGCATTATCTGTATCTGTATCTGTATCTGTTTACCATATGAATTATCTGTATCTATATCTGTGCTCGGACTGGGCGGGGCCTAACCCGGAACTGGGCGGGATTTAACCCAGAAGTGGGTCGGGTTGTCTTGAAATGGGCAGGGCTTTAACCATAGACAGTATGGCTTTAACCGGTAGCCTGTTATTTTAAGCATAAAATTGATATGGGTAGATCAGAAATTGTTATATTTATTTCAAAATAGAAAACTATTTACATAACAGCATCTGCACTGAGCTTCAGATCAATGGTTTTGATGACGATAACAAATGAACTATATACAGAACAAGTTTTGCAACAATGAATACAACACATGCGGTTGCAATTATGAAGTAAAATGTAATGAACAAGAGTTTTCTTACTCGTAAAAAAAACTGGTTATATTTTTGCTGTTATTGTGATAGGTACATTACATAGCTGTAATTTATTATTTAGCGTAAGGCATCACATTTTCACGGCATGATCCCTGATGTCAGTTCTAGATTAGGGGCTGAAGTAGCCTACAAGAACCTGCTAACGACTTCTGTAATGTCAATAATGTGAAGCCTGTGTATGTTATTTCCTGGCGCTACCCGAGCTGGATATGTACTCCAGTAAGAGAGTCGCTGCAACCTTCGGTTTTATTTCAACAGATTTATTGATATCCAAATCCAGCAGTGAATACAGTGCTTGTTGCTTGCAATAGTATGTGTTTGCATGTGGGTGTGGTTTTCTGTAAAAAAAAGGAAATACAGAATATGTAAATATAACTTGTACATAATGAATGCACATACAGTACAGGCCAAAAGTTTGGACACGCCTTCTCATTCAATGCGTTTCCTTTTTATTTTCCTGACTATCTACATTGTAGATTCTCACTGAAGGCATCAAAACTATGAATAAACACATATGGAATTATGTACCTTACAAAAAAGTGTGAAATAACTGAAACCATGTCTTATATTTTAGATTCTTCAAAGTAGCCACCCTTTGCTTTTTTATTAATAAGGGAAAAAAATTCCACTAATTAATCCTGACAAATACCATCAGGATTTCAACAGCTGAACTAATCCTCAGGAGGATTGTAATTAACAAATGTACAACATTGTACTAACATGCATGCATGAATCAAAGTATTAACTATTGTTTCTGAATGATATATTTTGCAGTAAGCTCCTAGCATTACAGTAGACATGAGCACGCTATCCTGAACTATAATAAAGAGAAATACTATCATGTTAACTACACAAAGATACATGCAACACCAGCATGGACATAAAATTGTGCACTTACATTTTCAATAATGCACACGGCAACACAACAGAAGCTTTATACAAGTAATGTACAACTTCAAATTCTAAAGGAAATATTCATATTTTTTCATCGCCATTTGTCAGCTACACTGTTCAAATGCATAATATTCATTGGCTATAGTATGTGTTGAGATTGTTAGGCATATTTGTGTTAATAGTTTGTTGCACTATAACACACACAAGATAACTTTGTGGTCCTACTAACAGTTACATTTTGTGCATATGTGTTTTAAAAAGGACAAATGTGTAATGTGTTTTAGAAAAAGATATAGTTACTCTGGATAGTATTGCCCTGGCCTCCAGCACTGCTGTCAGAAATTTGGGAGTTATTTTTGATCAGGATATATCCTTCAACGCCCACTTAAAACAAACCTCAAGAATAGCCTTTTTCCATCTTCGTAACATTGCCAAAATTAGGAATATCCTGTCTCAAAACGATGCTGAAAAACTAGTCCATGCATTCGTTACTTCTAGACTAGATTACTGCAATTCCTTATTATCAGGTTGCCCAAATAAGTCCCTTAAGACTCTCTAGCTGATCCAGAATGCTGCAGCACGTGTTCTGACGAGAACTAAGAAAAGAGATCATATTTCTCCTGTATTAGCTTCTCTGCATTGGCTTCCTGTGAAATCTAGGATCGAATTTAAAATCCTCCTCCTGACTTACAAAGCTCTAAATGGTCAAGCACCATCATACTTAGAAGAGCTCTTAGTACCTTATTGTCCCACTAGAGCACTGCGCTCCCGGAATGCGGGGCTATACAAAATTGTTACATCGAACAACAAACAATCTTTAAAAAACAATTTAAATGTCACAACATAGCGGTAAACAAATTCAAAACATATTTTTTAAAAATCTCTGAAAAAAACACCTCTCCAAAAAAATACATTAATACAAGATACACTCATGCCGTCTGTGTGGTGGATGCTCCTTTTTCTCTTTAGGCTCTTGCAGCCCTCTCCCCTCCACGGTCACGTGCGCCGGTAAACCACTTCAACAGCGCCATTTCCCCTTCACATTTTGAGTCATTGCATTACTCTTCAGTGCACCTAAAAACAAAGGAACATAAGTCAATTTAGCAAGGTTCTTTTTTGCTCCAACAAGTGCATGTTCTGCTCTTTCAATGGGTTGTCTCAGTCCGTTTTTTAGCGCTAACCGTCACGGAGATATTTTAGTTTAGCACTGTGATGGCCACAGCCGTGGCCACACAGCCATCTTAAAGGCGGTAACCTCATACACTCACATTTATCTTAGTTCATGCTGTTTTCCTTAAGATTGGTTTCTATATCTTTTCAGACACATTATATATTTTGTTGTAAACATTTATTTAGTTTTAAATAACTTACAGGACACTGGATTTGGTTTACATATATACTTTATTAGGGCCCGAGCGCCGACAGCGGCGAAGGCCCTATTGAAACTGAAGGAATTCTTCTTTCTATTATTTTCCCGTCAAATGAATTGGCTTTTTGAGGGGCTTAATATATTCAAAAACTCACCAAATTTGGCGGTCGCATCAAGTCTGGTGAAAATTTACGTATTTTAAGGGATTCGGGAATAGGCGCACAAAAATGGCTCACTAGCGCCCCCTAGAAAGATAAGAAAATTGAGCCCCTGCAGTGCGTTTAACGTAGACTCACGAAACTTGGTACACATATGTATCATGTCAAGACGTACAAAAAACTTCATTAGAGCCATACCCTAAACCCAACAGGAAGTCCGCCATTTTGATTTCAAAGTTCGAAATTAGTGCGATTTTGGCCATTTCCACATGTCATACTTTAACGAACTCCTCCTAGAGATTTCATCCGATCAACTTCAAACTCGGTCTGTGCCATCTTAAGAAGATAAACATGAAAAGTTGTTAAAAGAAAAACTTTTCGTCATAGGACGTGGCCGTGGCGGGGCGGCCATTTTGTGCGTTTCGCCGCCGAAACAGGAAGTGGGTGTAACTCGAGTGTACGTTGTCCGATTACCTCGAAACTTTTCAGGATTCATAAGAGTCCAACCCTGAGGACAAATAAAGGCCGATATTTACTTAAAGTCATAGCGCCCCCTAGTGGCAACAGGAAGTAGGCCTAAAAGTCAAGGTGCTATACTTTAACGAACTCCTCCTAGAGATTTCATCCGATGGACTTCAAACTTGGTATGTACCATCCCAACACCTTGACGATGAAAAGTTATTAAAAGAAAAACTTTTCGTCAGACGGTGTGGGCGTGGCGTGGCGGCCATTTTGAGTGTTTAGCGATGAACAAAGAAATTGTTGTAACTTGAGTGTACGTTGTCGTATCTGCCCGAAATTTCTCACGATTGACAAGGGTCCAGGCCTGAGGACACCTACAGGCCAAAATTGACTTTTGGTCATAGCGCCCCCCGCTGACAACAGGAAATCTGCCTTATATGACAAACATCATCCGATTTGCATGACACTCAGAATGTGTGGTCTACGTGTGATACTGAGCCGCCTCCTATAGTACGACCACGCCCACTTACTCAGGCCACGCCCCCTTTGATAACATTTGAACCGTTTAAGGTAGAGTGTTGTGTGAGGTGTCATTGAACTCAGCAGAGACTTCATTTTTAATTGGTGATGGTTTGACCCGCCCCCTATGCATAAGCCACGCCCCCTTTCATAACATTTGAACCGTTTAAGGTATACCCTTGTGAGAGGTATCATTGAACTCCGCAGAGACTTCCTTCTTCATTGGTGATGGTTTGGCCCGCCCCCTATGTTTAAGCCACGCCCCCTTTCATACATGCTGACCCATTTAAGGTAGAGTCTTGTGTGAGGTATCATTCTTCTCAGCAGAGGCTTCATTTTTAATTGGTGATGGTTTGACCCGCCCCCTATGCTTTAGCCACGCCCCCTTTCACAGCTAATGATCCGTATGACGTAGAGTCTTGTGTGAGGTATCGTTGAACTTGGCGTGGAGTTCCCTTTTCGTTGGTGACGGTTTGCGGCTTCTGACTGCCGTGCAAATCGGTCGCAAGGAGCGGCGTCCGCCGGTAACCCCGACGCGCGCAGAGGCGCGAGGGCCCGTCCATCGCTGCTCGCAGCTTTAATTATTCTTTCTTTCTTTCTATTCTTTTTCCCGTCAAATGAATTGGCTTTTTGAGGGCCTTAAGATATTCAAAAACTCACCAAATTTGGCGGTCGCATCAAGTCTGCTGAAAATTTACGTATTTTAAGTGTTGCGGGAATAGGCGCACAAAAATGGCTCGCTAACGCCCCCTAGAAAGTTAAGAAAATTGAGCCCCTGCAGTGCGTTTAACGTAGACTCATGAAATTTGGTACACATATGTAACATGTCCAGATGTACAAAAAACTTCTTTAGAGCCATACCCTAAACCCAACAGGAAGTCTGCCATTTTGATTTCAAAGTTCGAAATTAATGCGATTTTGGCCATTTCCACATGACGTACTTTAACAAACTCCTCATAGAGATTTCATCCGATCAACTTCAAACTCGGTCTGTGCCATCTTAAGATGTTAACGATGAAAATTTGTTAAAAGAAAAACTTTTCGTCATAGGGCGTGGCCGTGGCGGGGCGGCCATTTTGTGCGTTTCGCCGCCGAAACAGGAAGTGGGTGTAACTCGAGTGTACGTTGTCCGATTACCTCGAAACTTTTCACGATTCATAAGAGTCCAACCCTGAGGACAAATAAAGGCCGATATTTACTTAAAGTCACAGTGCCCCCTAGTGGCGACAGGAAGTAGGCCTAAAAGTCAAGGTGCTATACTTTAACGAACTTCTCCTAGAGATTTCATCCGATGGAGTTCAAACTTGGTCTGTACCATCCCAACACCTTAACGATGAAAAGTTATTAAAAGAAAAACTTTTCGTCAGACAGTGTGGGCGTGGCGTGGCGGCCATTTTGAGTGTTGAGCGATGAACAAAGAAGTTGTTGTAACTTGAGTGTACGTTGTCGTATCTGCCCGAAATTTCTCAGGATGGACGAGGGTCCAGGCCTGAGGACACCTACAGGCCAAAATTGACTTTTGGTCATAGCGCCCCCCGCTGGCAACCGGAAATGCGCCTTATATGACAAACATCATCCGATTTCCATGAAACTCAGAATGTGTGGTCTACGTGTGATACTGAGCCGGCCCCTATAATATGACCACGCTCACTTACTCAGGCCACGCCCCCTTTCATAACATTTGAACCGTTTAAGGTAGAGTCTTGTGTGAGGTGTCATTGAACTCAGCAGAGACTTCCTTCTTCATTGGTGATGGTTTGGCCCGCCCCCTAGGTTCAAGCCACGCCCCCTTTCATACATGCTGACCCATTTAAGGTAGAGTCTTGTGTGAGGTATCATTCATCTCAGCAGAGGCTTCATTTTTAATTGGTGATGGTTGGACCCGCCCCCTACGCTTTAGCCACGCCCCCTTTCACAGCTGATGAACCGTATGACGTAGAGTCTTGTGTGAGGTATCGTTGAAATCGGGCGGGGAGTTCCCTTTTATTGGTGACGATTTGCATCGTCCGAGTGCCGCGCGAATGCACGGTCGCAAGGAGCGGCGTCCGCCGGTAACCCCGACGCGCGCAGATGCGCGAGGGCCCGTCCATCGCTGCTTGCAGCTTTAATTAGGGCCCGAGCGCCGACAGCGGCGAAGGCCCTATTGAAACTGAAGGAATTATTCTTTCTTTTTCCCGTCAAATGAATTGGCTTTTTGAGGGCCTTAACATATTCAAAAACTCACCAAATTTGGCGGTCGCATCAAGTCTGGTGAAAATTTACGTATTTTAAGGGTTTCGGGAATAGGCGCACAAAAATGGCTCGCTAGCGCCACCTACAAAGTTAAGAAAATTGAGCCCCTCCAGTGCGTTTAACGTAGACTCACGAAACTTGGTACACATATGTAACATGTCAAGACCTTCAAAAAACTTCATTAGAGCCATACCCTAAACCCAACAGGAAGTCCGCCATTTTAATTTCAAAGTTCGAAATTAGTGCGATTTTGGCCATTTCCACATGTCGTACTTTAACGAACTCCTCCTAGAGATTTCATCCGATCAACTTCAAACTCAGTCTGTGCCATCTTAAGATGTTAAAGATGAAAAGTTGTTAAAAGAAAAACTTTTGGTCATAGGGCGTGGCCGTGGCGGGGCGGCCATTTTGTGCGTTTCGCCGCCGAAACAGGAAGTGGGTGTTACTCGAGCGTACGTTGTCCGATTACCTCGAAACTTTTCAGGATTCATAAGAGTCCAACCCTGAGGACAAATAAAGGCCGATATTTACTTAAAGTCATAGCGCCCCCTGGTGGCAACAGGAAGTATGCCTAAAAGTCAAGGTGCTATACTTTAACGAACTCCTCCTACAGATTTCATCCGATGGACTTCAAACTTGGTCTGTACCATCCCAACACCTTAACGATGAAAAGTTATTAAAAGAAAAACTTTTCGTCAGACGGTGTGGGCGTGGCGTGGCGGCCATTTTGAGTGTTTAGCGATGAACATAGAAGTTGTTGTAACTTGAGTGTACGTTGTCGTATCTGCCCGAAATTTCTCACGATGGACAAGGGTCCAGGCCTGAGGACACCTACAGGCCAAAATTGACTTTTGGTCATAGCGCCCCCCGCTGGCAACATGAAATGTGCCTTATATGACAAACATCATCCGATTTGCATGAAACTCAGAATGTGTGGTCTACGTGTGATAATGAGCCCCCCCCTATAATATGGCCACGCCCACTTACTCAGGCCACGCCCCCTTTCATAACATTTGAACCGTTTAAGGTAGAGTGTTGTGTGAGGTGTCATTGAACTCAGCAGAGAGTTCCTTTTTTATTGGTGATGGTTTGGCCCGCCTCCTATGCATAAGCCACGCCCCCTTTCATAACATTTGAACCGTTTAAGGTATACCCTTGTGTGAGGTATCATTGAACTCAGCAGAGACTTCCTTCTTGATTGGTGAGGGTTTGCGGCGTCTGAGTGGCGCGCAAATGCACGGTCGCAAGGAGCGGCGTCCACCGGTAACCCCGACGCGCGCAGAGGCGCGAGGGCCCGTCCATCGCTGCTCGCAGCTTTAATTTACATATTAGTGTTATTGTTAGTCTCCCCCTGGGTGTCAAACCTGGTCTGATCACCCAGTATATAAGTCCCCTTTGTTTCTTGTGTAGGAGGTCAGTTGTATTTTTAGGGCCCGAGCGCCGACAGCGGCGAAGGCCCTATTGAAACTGAAGGAATTCTTCTTTCTTCTTTCTTTCTATTATTTTCCCGTCAAATGAATTCAATTTAATTCAATTCAATTCAATTTTATTTATAGTATCAAATCATAACATAGGTTATCTCGAGACACTTTACAGATAGAGTAGGTCTAGACCACACTCTATAATTTACAAAGCAACCAACAATTCCAACAATTACAGTAATTCCCTCAAGAGCAAGCAGTGCGACAGTGGCGAGGAAAAACTACCTCTTGGGAAGAAACCTCGGACAGACCCAGGCTCTTGGTAGGCGGTGTCTGACGGGCCGGTTGGGGATATGATGAACAGTCACATTAATAATGGAACAGTGACTGGATGTAGCGGGAAGCTGCAGGGTTCAGCAGGAAGCTGCAGGGTTCAGCAGGACGCAGCAGGGCACCGTTGAGCTCAGCAAGGAGTGCAGCAGGACCACGGCGACAGCTGGAACCAGGATCTTGGTGCCAACGTTCTCCAAGGAAATACGCTGGGGGAAAAAAACATAAGGACTCCGGGGAAACTCCCCAGAAGCTAGGATTAGTAACTAGCATTTCCGGGACGGGATACACGCAAATAGTAATAGTAATAGTAATAGAGAGGGAGAGGAGAGAGCAGCTCAGTGTGTCAAAGGAAGGAAGTCCCCGGCAGTCTAGAAATATAACAGCGTAACTATAAAAGCGTAACTAAGAGAGACAGGTCATAAGGAGAGGTAGCTTTTTTCGGGCTTAGAACTCTCCCCCTGCCGGATCGGGCTTGGCTGGCCTGCCTCCCTCTACTTTGTTATGTATTATTAATCTAACAATTATGAAGAGAAGCAGTTGGGCCAGTTAGGTGAACACTGCAACTCCTCACTCCCTAACTATAAGCTTTATCAAATAGAAGAGTTTTAAGTTCATTCTTGAAAGCTGATTACAGTTTCTGCCCCCCAAACCCAGATCGGGAGCTGGTTCCATAGGAGAGGAGCCTGATAACTGAAGGCTCTGGCTCCCATTCTACTTTTTAGAGACTCTAGGTACCACCAGTAACTCTGCATTCTGGGAGCGCAGTGCTCTAGTGGGACAATAGGGTATTAGGAGCTCTTCTAGATATGATGGTGCTAGACCATTTAGAGCTTTGTAGGTCAAGAGAAGGATTTTAAACTCAATCCTGTATTTTACAGGAAGCCAGTGCAGAGAAGCTAGTACAGGAGAGATATGATCTCTTTTCTTAGTTCTTGTGAGAACACGCGCTGCAGCATTCTGGATCAGCTGGAGAGTCTTAAGGGACTTATTTGAGCAACCTGACAGTAGGGAATTACAATAGTCCAGCCTAAACGTAACAAATGCATGAACTAGTTTTTCAGCGTCGTTTTGAGACAGGATATTCCTAATTTTGGCAATGTTACGAAGATGAAAAAATGCTGTTCTTGAGGTTTGTTTTAGATTGGCATTAAAGGATATATCCTGATCAAAAAATAACTCCTAAATTTCTGACAGTAGTGCTGGAGGCCAGGGCAATACCATCCAGAGTAGCTATGTCTTTAGATAATGAGGTTCTGAGGTGTTTAGGTCCCAGTAAAATAACTTCAGTTTTGTTAGGGTTTAACATCAGAAAAATTATATGTCATCCAGGATTTTATATCTTTAATGCACGCTTGAAATTTAGCTAGCTGACTGGTTTCGTCTGGCTTGATTGACAAGTATAATTGGGTGTCATCTGCATAACAGTGAAAGTTAATTGAGTGTTTCCTAATAATATTGCCTAGAGGAAGCATATATAGGGAGAAAAGAATTGGTCCAAGCAATGAGCCTTGAGGAACCCCATGGCTAACTTTAACGTACTTGGAGGATTTATCATTAACATTAACAAATTGAGATCGATCAGAGAAATAAGACTTAAACCAGCTTAGTGCGATTCCTTTAATGCCAACCAAGTGTTCCAATTTCTGTAACAGGATTGAATGGTCAATAGTGTCAAATGCAGCACTAAGATCTAGTAAAACAAGAATGGAAACAAGTCCTTTGTCTGCAGCAGTGAAAAGGTCGTTAGTAATTTTCACTAGTGCCGTCTCTGTGCTATGATGCTTTCTGAATCCTGATTGAAAGTCATCAAATAAACTATTGCTATGTAGAAAATCACATAACTGATTAGCAACCACCTTCTCAAGGATCTTGGATAGAAAGGGAAGGTTAGATATAGGTCTATAGTTTGCTAAGACCTCAGGATCTAGGGTGGGTTTTTTCAGAAGAGGTTTTATCACAGCTACTTTAAATGACTGCGGTACATAACCTGTTAATAAGGACATATTGATCATATCTAGTAATGAAGTGTTTACCACGGGTAACGCTTCTTTGAGTAATCTCGTTGGGATGGGGGTCTAAGAGACAGGTAGATGGTTTAGCTGAGGATATCTTTAACATTAATTGTTGAAGGTCTATAGGATAAAAGCAGTCTAAGTATATGTTGGGACTAGTCGTTATTTCTAGCGACTCTGCGTTTAAAGGTAAACCGTTAAAAGTTGAGGGCAAAAGGTGACGGATTTTATCTCTAATTGTTGTAATTTTATCATTAAAGAAGCTCATAAAGTCATCACTACTCAGAGCTAGAGGAATAGATGGCTCAGTAGAGCTGTGGCTATCTGTCAGCCTGGCTACAGTGCTGAAAAAGAACCTTGGGTTGTTCTTGTTTTCTTCTATTAATGATGAGTAATAGTTTGATCTGGCCTTTCTTAGGGCCTTCCTATAGGTTTTGAGACTTTCTTGCCAATCCAAACGGGATTCTTCCACTTTTGTGGAACGCCACTTACATTCAAGGTTTCGCGAGATTTGTTTTAATTTGCGAGTTTGGGAGTTATACTAAGGAGCTAATTTCCTTTGCTTCATCATCTTCTTTTTCAGGGGAGCAACGGAGTCTAAGGTCGTCCGTAGGCAAGTTGTAGCACCGTCTACAAATGTATCAATTTGAGAGGGACTGAGGTTAACATAGAGGTCCTCTGTTATGTTAAGGCATGACATAGAGTTGAATGCTGTTGGAATATCTTCTTTAAATTTAGCTATAGCACTGTCAGACAGGCATCTGGTGTAGAAGCTTTTATCTAATTTAATATAGTCAGGTAGTAAGAATTCGAAAGTGATTAAAGAATGATCTGATAATACCGAATTCTGCGGAAATATTATTAAATCCTCAATTTCAATACCATATGCCAGCACAAGGTTGAGGGTGTGGTTAAAACAGTGCGTCGCCTTGTGCACACTCTGACTGAAACCGATTGAATCCAGTAATGAGTTGAAAGCAGTGGTAAGGCTATTGCTGTCAACGTCCACATGGATATTAAAATCACCTACAATAAGTACTTTGTCTGATTTAAGGACTAAACATGATAAAAACTGAGAATTCAGATAAAAATTCAGAATACGGACCTGGAGCCCTGTAAATAACAACGAATATAATTGGCTGTAATGTTTTCCATTTTGGATGTTGAAGATTAAGAACAAGACTTTCAAAGGAGTTATAATTTAATTTAGGTTTAGGAGTAATTAACAGGCTTGCATCAAAGATGGCTGCAACTCCTCCTCCTCGGCCTGAGCCTCTAGGAATTTCAGTTTCAGGTTTCAGTAAGACAAAATAAGTCAATGTTATTATCTGATATCAACTCGTTTACCAATACTGCTTTAGAAGACAGAGATCTAATATTTAATAGTCCACATCTAATTTTCCTATTTTGTTCTATCGTTGCAGTCGTTTTAATTCCAATTAGGTTGTTAGGTATAGCGCATCTTTTGTTTACCTTTGATTTAACCGATCTAAGTCGGGGAACAGACACCGTGCTTATTAGACTATGAGTGGGTGACTGCTCCAACGGAAGCACAGAGTGGCGCGTAATACAGCACCTCTGATTACTAATATCAAGCTTGGGTTGTCATGGTTTATGTCTGATAAACTCGGTCAGATTTTTTTATATGAGAGCGGCTCCGTCCCAGGTGGGATGAATGCCGTCTCTCTCCATCAGACCAGGCTTTCCCCAGAACGCCCCCCAGTTATTCACATAGCCCACATCATTAGCTGGGCACCACCCCGACAACCAGCGGTGGAAGGATGACGTACGGCTGTACATTTCATCATTAGTCAGGTTTGGCAGGGGTCCAGAGAAAACTACTGAGTCCGACATTGTCTTTGCGTATGCAGAAAGTGACTCAACATTCAATTTAGTGATGTCCGATTTACGACCATTACCCCCTACGTGAAGTATGATCTTACTGTATTTACGGTTCTTTTTGGCCAGCAGCTCTAGATGGGTTTCTATATCGCCCGCTCTGGCCCCGGGGACACATATGACCGTAGGTACTTTAGCCGCTGGGGCCGTCGGCTTCACATATCGCAGTATAGAATTCCCAATAACCAGAATTGGTGTCTCAGCGGGTGTATCACTGAGTAGGGAGAACCTGTTAGAGAGGCGAAGACGCTCCGGTTTAGAGCGACCGTCACCACGTGCACTCCCTGGTCTAGATCTAACGCTACGCTTCCCTCGGACAGTCACCCACTCGCCCGGCTGCTCGGGGTCTGCCGGGGGACAGCTAGCAGAAGCTAAAGAAGCTAGAGAAGTTACAGTATGTTTGTCTGCATTAACTACATGGAGCTGGCTAGCTACGGAAGCATACGATTCTGATTCCATGGTGCGGAGCCGTGACTCAAATTCACTAAGCCTCGCCTCCAGAGCAGCGAATATACTACATTTATTACATGTATCGTTATCACTAAAGGAGGCAGAGGAATAGCTAAACATTTGACACACAGAGCAAGAAAGAGCTGGAGAGGGATGGGAAGTAGCCATAATGGCTAAGCTAAAGTAGCTAACAGCGTTTTAACAATTGTAAATTCAGCGAGTCAGTCACTGTAAGTGAAACTAAGTATAAGTGCTTGAGTAAAACAATTGTAATTCAAATGCAATCCAGGCAAATAGCCGCTAATTTAAGCAGTAAAGCAGAGTTCAGTAAGTTATTGCCGGAGCAGCAAACTAGCGTTTGTAACACGGGAACACCGGAAGTGACACAATACGCTCACCTTACACGTCAGCACGTCCAAAGTGAATTATTCAGGATACAGAATGTAACTCTGTCCTTACTAATGTGAATGTGCATCATATAAATGATATTCAGTAAATGTCTAGCTTCATAGATATATTAATTTTGGCTGTAGGGAGCCTTTACTGTCTGCTCACCTGAGCCACCCCTGCTTTGTACGATTACGTTGGTATGTTCCAATTTGAGGGGTGGGCTACAGGCTATATAGCCTAGCAGTTGTATTTGTTCAGGAGACAGAGAGCTTGAGGAAAACCTTGAGGGAGAAGGATGTAAGTCTGTTGGATGCCCACAGAGTAGTGACTTGATTTAAGGTTTAAGGTATTTATATTATGCGATTGTTTTGACTCCCAAGTTAATTTACTTTATTTTCCTGAAAGTATATATTGTGTTTGCTCTCCATATTTTTGCTAATTTTTACATCACGATTTCTGCCTTAATTTGGCATTAATTGGGGTAAACAATAAAAATCCCATCTTGTCAACTTACTCTCGGACTCATCCTGAGTGTCTACACCTGCTCACGACTACTCATCGACAGCTACCCTTAACATTATGGATTGACAGCCCTAATATAAACATGCAGGTAAATACCATTAATAAATTCTACAAAATATTATGAATAATCTATGATGTAGTGGATAAAGAAGAGACTTTATTGATTTGGTGGTGAAATTCACAAGCTACCTGCCAAGTGAAACTTCCGCTGTTATTTTGGTGAAAGTAACTCAAAAGTAATGCAAAAGTAGTGTAAAGCATTACAATTCAGAGACAGTAATATTGTAATATAACTAATTACTCTCAAATGACATTAACTAGTAATCTACATTGTATTATATTTTGGAAGTAACTTGCCCAACACTGGTGGATATGTAGACTACTACTTGCATGTACATGTGTCTGTGGGTAGGGAATGGAGGGGGGCCCATTCCGTTTTTGTGCCCAGGGCCCGTGATCATGATAATCTGTCCCTGAATAGAATATTTAAATGTCAATGTCTATTTACAACTAAGACTGCTACAAATTACAAATCATTTTCAACCATTTTCTTTTGTATTTCCTTTTTTTACTAACTTTTTAAAAGCCAGACAGTTGCACCTGTTGCTGTCTACCAGCCAGGATTTCTGTTATGCTCGTTTATTGTTCTTCAACGTCCTTGACAGAGGACCATTCAGGCAGTAAGTGCCACATTGGAAATTAACCAAAGCAATTAACCAATATGTGTTGTTTGTTCTACAACAATTAATATTATTATTAATATTATAATATTAATATACAACAAAGGATTTTTCTTTCCATGATGACTGGTGTTACTTCTCACCACTCCAGGTACAAAGGGAAGTGTTTTGTCAGTGATTGTAATTTGTGCAGAGTTTGTAAATTACTCCTCCCTCATCTATGGAGGGAGTCACAGGGCATTGGCTACATAGGCAGTGTTGCCAGATCTCGCGAGACAAATAAGCAACCAGGCCTGTGAAAACAAGCCCAAAACAAGCGACTTTTTCTACGGACCCCCGGGAAGAGAAAAATAAATAAACTGTGTGCACGGTTTTACAATCCGTGGGTACAGATTGTCAATTTACATCCATGTGGACAGATTGGTAAACTGTGCGCAGTTTTGCAAAACTGTACACACGGTAGTTTATTTTTCTCCCCCATGCTTCAGGATACTGACTACAATAGGGAGTTAACCACATTTTAACATTAGAAAACTGATGTACCAAGTACATTATATACACGTGTTTATTACATGGCTTGCTTGAATTCTAATGTAGAATGCGGTCTGTTATTTTCTTGATAACAGACCGCTGCTAAGGATAACACACCGTTGCCATGCAAAAGCAGAGCGTTGCCATGGACGCAGTTCTGTTCACTCTGGAGGACAGTTATCAATCAATCCGCTGAAAGAAGTCCCTATAATTTAGCCTATCAGCTGTGGCAAAAAGTGGGGAAACGTGGAGCAACTTCTGTCCTCCAAGCAATGACAACAGATCTGATGAGCGTCTATCGCTGGTATCTTTCTATACCGTCTATGATCGCTCGCTACGCAGTAACAGCCGTAGGGACAACAACGCTAATTAGTTAGCTGACATTGCAACTTGTTTAATGTTAACTTACAGGTCTGTCAACATGCAGCGGCTCTGCAAAAAGGAAACGAGATGAATGAGGACATAAACGTCCACATAAATATTACCCAAAGAAGCCATTTACCGTGTCTCACTTCACCGTCAACGGAAATGTTCAGTTTAATGTAAATTATAGCAGCCGATAGCCCGCTAGCTCACTACAACGCTTCAGCTAATGTTGTGTCAATTCCTGCAGTGATTAAAACAGCATCTGGGTCATTTGTCCACCACGGCAACACCCCATAAAATATACGGCAGCTGGTGTTGAGTAATAGACGAAGGATTGCATTAAAAAGCTATATGTCAATGAAAAAAGCTACAGAGTTTTTTACGTTGCTATGGACGAGGATTCCAACCGTAGAGACGGAACTGACTATTTTCTCTAGTGTAAGCAATACAATCGTCTTTAAATCAATAAACTCCCATTTAAATCAATATTTTGTCAAGTTATTAGTCAAATTATTGATTTATTTGGAAAAGTAGCCATGAAATAGCGGGATAATGTAGGCGAGGCGGTTGTAGCGAATACAACCCCTTCAGGCTGATACAAGAGTCCTGATCACCCTGTCAGGGTTGTATTCGCTATAACAACCGCCTCGCTCTACATTATCCCTTACATAAAATAAACTTTGATAATTAAATTTGCATAATACCATCCTGAATTCACAAATTCTTTATTTATTATTGCAGGGACTGCAGAAGATCCCATTTTTAAATAACTATAACCCAGAAACAGGAGAAATTATTACGACGGGTTGAATCCATTCTTTTATTCCTTTCTCTTTCTCCCAGTCTTTGTTATATTTCATTCCGTATTTCGCCCACTTTGCCCCAGGCATTTGTTCCTCCAAAAACTCTCCTACAGTCCATTCACCATCAGTCGCGATTCGCGCGTATTTTCATTCAGTCACTCACTGACGTTTTCCTAAACAGAAAAAACTGATTGCCCTGCTCTGCCTCTGATTGGCTAGTACTCGTTGCCATCTGGGTCAGAGCCAATTAGAAGCAGGATATGGGTGGGAAAAAACTCTGCTGTCTCCTGTGTGTATGGGGAAAGGGGAGGGACAGAGTGAACAGGCAAGACTGCTTGACAACTTATTACGGAGCTGGGAACAAGCCCAAATAAGCAACTACACTTCAGAAACAAGCCCAAAAAAAACGTGACCCGCGACTACCAATATTTGTAAGCCACTTTACAGAAAAACAAGCCCACAGTCGCTTATAATAAGCGGACTAGGCTACTTTCTTATGACCTGAAAAACCAGGAAACACAGACACATACAAAATAAACAATTTGACAAAATATAGGACTCTACAAATTAAATCCTAAAACACATCGTACAATTGAAAGAAAAATGCAGTAACTTTACACCAAGTAGCATTGGGTTGATAATCCAGTTTTTTTTATAATAAAAATAATTGGTCTTTGTATGAATGCTTTACATCATGAAATTATTCTTTTCTTAAAGAATTACATTTCACATTTTAAGTTATAGCCAAGAAGAGAAATGCTTATTTACAGTAGGCGTAGTTTAGTTTTTAGGGTAGAATCTGTTTGATTAAATACAGATAAAGGATTACTTACACAGAATGTGATACTACTAACACCTCAATCATGATCTAATCATGACCTTAAATCCTGTATGAAAGTGGCAGAACTTGAGAATTATCCTATATTTATATATTTAGTCTTTCTGTGTGTGAGGACTTTAGTAATAGGTTACTATTCTTCAAACACAGTGGAAGACTTTTGCTCATCCATAGATTTAATACACTTATACAAGCATTCTTTTTGCCATGGGAGTGATTAAGTAATACAGGACAAGTAAGGAGGTAATTATTCATAGTTTAATTGTAATACTCCACTGAGGATCACCTTGGTTTTAGAACTGACTTAGCTAGTATCAAGTAACAATAAATTAAACAGAAAGGAAAGTCATCAGCCATAAACATTGTGAGACATTGTTGGGCTCTTGCCAAAGCCAAACCATTGTTGGAAAACCCCATCAATGTTGCCATACAGGTTTCTTATCTATGTGATCAGTTCAACCTCTACTGTTTAACATTTTTACTTGTTTGGCTCATACACACCTTTCTTTCGTTATGCATTTACACAGCCATGGCTGTGTTGGAACACCAGATTTGTTTTCAGCACACAGAAAATATTTGCTAAATTTGACAAAAAGTGTATTTAACATCGTTTACTATACCTTAACAATTTACTTTTATTATTACTTTAATAATAATAATACATTTAATTTGTAATGCACTTTATATTTATGCAAATCCCAAAGTGCTACATGATAGTGCTAAAAAATAAAAACGCATGGAGAGCATGAAAATAAAAGTGAATAAATAGAATTAAATGAAACAAAAACAATAAGGAAAAGGGCACGAGTTCACTCAAAAGCTCTCCTAAAAAGGTGGGTTTTAAGGCCACGTTTAAAAGCATCCACAGTCTGTGGTGTCCTCAGGTGGTCAGGGAGAGCATTCCACAGACAGAAAGCCCAATCTCCCATTGTACGGAGCTTTGTCCTGGGAGGTTTCAAAAAATATGCTGAGGCAGATCGGAGGGTATGTGTTGAGGTCTGTAGGGTGAGGAGTTCCTTGAGGTAGGGGGGGGCTTCACCATGGATGCACTGGTGAGTAAGGAGGGAGACCTTGTACTCAACCCTGAGTGAGACAGGAAGCCAGTGGAGTGATTTGAGGATGGGGGTGATGTGGTCATGTTTGCGCACCCTCAACAGGATCCTAGCAGCGCTGTTTTGGATATACTGCAACTTCTGAAGGCTTTTCTCAGGGGATCCCGGTGAGGAGCGCATTGCAGTAGTCCAGCCTGGAGGAGACAAAAGCGTGGACAAGCTTTTCCGCATCTGCAGGAGTGAGTGTGGGATGGAGTTTGGCGATGTTCCTGAGGTGGAAGAAGAAGGTCTTGCAGAGATGTTTGATGTGAGCCTCAAAGGTCAGATGAGAGTCCATTTTAACACCCAGGTTAGTGGCTGATGTTGAAAGTGGAATAATTTTGCTGGAGAAGGTGATGCTGGTAATGTCAGATGACCAAACCTGGTGTGGGGTGCCGACTAAAATTGCTTCAGTCTTGGAGCTGTTTAGCTGCAGAAAGTTTTGTTTCATCCACGCCTTTATCTCCTCCAGGCAGGTGGTCAGAGTGGATAATGGCAGGGCAGCAGAGGGGGTTGGGTTTGTCCTGAGGTAGAGTTGAGTGTCATCAGCATAGCAGCGGAATGAAATTCCATGCCGGCTGATGACATGGCCAAGGGGGAGCATGTAGAGAATAAACAGGGTGGGGCCGAGCACTGAGCCTTGAGGGACACCACAGGTGACGTTGTGTGTCATGGATTTAGCCTCTCCCAAGGCGACATGCTCAGTTCTCCCGGTGAGGTAGGATGAGAACCACTCATGGACAGAGTCAGAAACACTGATAGTGGAAATTAGGCGGTGGAGGAGGATGTTGTGGTCCACAGTGTCGAATGCTGCAGTCAAGTCCAGGAGGATAAGAAGAGATGGGGAGCCAGCGTCTGCAGTCATCCGCAGGTCATTTGTGACCCTGACCAGGGCTGTTTCTGTGCTGTGGCCAGGGCGGAAACCAGATTGAAATTTCTCAAACAGGTTGTTTTGTTTTAGATGGTCCTGAAGCTGTGCGGCAACTACTTTTTCCAGCACCTTGGAAAGGAATGGAAGGTTGGAGATGGGCCTGTAGTTGGAAAGACTTCTGGGTCTAGGGTGGGTTTTTTGAGAAATGGCCTGATGACAGCGGTTTTCAGTGTTGATGGAAGATGGCCAGCCTGGAGGGAGTGGTTAATGACCTTTGTGTTGAGGGGACTTATGGCATGGAGGTTGGATTTTACCAGGGCTGTGGGGAAGGGGTCCAGATCACAGGTGGCTGGTTTCATCTTTTTGATGATGTCCTCAACCTCTTGCTGTGAGATGACAAAAAAACAGCTGAGAGGTTGGGAAATCCCAGGCTGTGGGTCTGCAGTCGGGACAGGCAGTGTGGAGAAACTGGATAGCAGGGAGCGGATGGTGTCTACTTTTTTTCTGAAGAAAGTAATGAAATTGTTGCACCTCTCTTCCGTGGCTTCTGAATGAGGTTGCGGTTTGAGGATGTCATGTATGGTAGAAAAAAGTTGCTTGGAGTTTCCAGGGCTGTTGTTGATAATGTTGGAATAGAACTGTGAACGTGCATCTCTCAAGGACCTTGAATAGGACTTCTGATGTTCTCGGTAGGCCTGCCTATGAACAGTAAATCCTGAGGCCATGAGGCGCCGCTCAAGGACACACCCAGCTGTTTTCATTTGCCGGAGTTTATAGGTGTACCAGGGGCTGAGCGTAAGAAGCTGACAGTTCTAGTTTTGACAGGGGCGTGGAGATCTAGGAGACTGCTCAGAGATTGGTTGTAGAAGTCAACCGACTCAGTGACTGAGGAAAATTCAGCAGAGGAGAGATGTTGGAGGTCTATGGTCAAGGTGTCTGGGTTGATCTTTTTTAGGTCCCTATAGCAGATTTGACGCTTGTCTTTAGTGTGTGGGGAAAGGAGTAACAGCTCCATTGAGATGGCCTTGTGGTCAGAAAAGGAAAAAGGAAAAGGAGGGAGACACCGACGCGACTGAGACCACAGAGGAACAAGGTTGAACAGATTTACTTTAAAGTTTTATTGTAGGCTGAAGTGTGTGTTGGGTCAAACAAGTAATTAAAGAGTTTGTTTTCCAGTCCTTCCAGAGTCTGGAGCGGTGGGTGGACAGGAGGTTCTCGGCGAGGAGACTGGGTTGGAGAGCAACTGTGAGGGGTCCTCTGCAGCTGCACCGTGTCCGGCTCCAATCAGCAGTGCACCTCGTTCCCAGGGAAGTGGTCGGGTGCTCACTGACGCCGTCCTGCAGCTACAGCGAGACACCATAAACGCCATCAACCTCATTGCAAATGAGTTACAGTAGATGAGACAAGCGTTACAAGAAATTGCACAATTATTAAAAGATGTTGTTAAAAAATGAACTTTGAACCTTTTTTGTCTTCCTTACAAATGCCGCATGACATCCCCACGAATTCTTGCCCCTTGCTGATAAGCCTCTTGTCGGGCAGGGGGCTGTGGTTCAGGGTCACAATGTTGGGGGGGAGGTAGGTCAGGAGGGAGAGGGATACCGGTCCTTATGCCACATTGTGCAGTACACCACACGCCCTGATAATAGCGCATACCTTGGCCGGGTGGTAAAGCAGTCTGCCACCTGATGCGTCCAGAGCACGGCATCTGCATTTAAGCAGGCCGATGGCACGCTCCACGACTGAGCGCGCACGAGAGTGGACCTCGTTGTAGCACATTTCCTCTGCGCTCTGTGGGTTCAGAAATGGGGTAAGGAGCCAGCGTCTGAGGGGGTAGCCACTGTCACCTACAGATTATAATTAAAACAATTATAGTCCACATCAGGACAAATAGTTACACTTTCTAAAGGTTAACTCACCAAGAAGCCAGCCATCACGTCCTGCGCCTGCCTGTAGTTTATTCCCTACACTGCTATTTGTCAGGATAAAGGAATCATGTGTTGAGCCAGGCCAGCGTGCCACAATGTTTGTGAGGGTCATTTTAGAATCACATATGATTTGCACATTAATAGAATGGACATGCTTTCTATTAACATAGATAAATTCGTTTTCATATGGAGCCCTTATAGCAATATGAGTGCAGTCAATTGCGCATTCGGGAAACCGGACATTGCTGCAAATTGCATTTTAATTTCAGCTTGTTCTCGAGCAGTGTAGGGAAACCTGATGTATCTGCTACCCATATTAATAATACCTTCCAAAACGGCAGGCATCATAGCACTCAGGGACGGCTGCGATATACCAGACCTATAGGATGAGATTTAACATAATTAGATTATATCTAGACAAGGCTTAGTGATTACATTAAGGATTTTATAAATAAATAAAAAATTATATGAAACGCTTACCTGTCTGCTAATTCCCGCTGGAAACAGCCAGTTGCCAGGAACCCTAGAGTGGTGAGAACCTGTATTTGGACAGGGATGGCACGGTTCCAGCGCGTTGCCCTCTCTAGTACTGGACCCAATTCAGTACATAGATCCAAGAGCACAGCTCTAGGGAATCTAAATCGGCATATTAGCCAGTCATCATTATGGGCCAATAAATCGTTGTGGTCCCTAAAGACTCTTTCTCTCCTAATTCTGCCCATTGCCGTAGTCCTCCAGCAGTGCCATCGTGCAGCATTACGCACGGGGGGTCAACGCAGTATTTATGCTTTTGTAACAATTAGAGTAATTGTTAACACCTTGCCAAAATTACAGCATCAAATAGTGGAATTCCCCCACCCCGAGATACAATTTAAAGATGAAAGAAAGTGCAATACGCAAACACACTTTTCTTCATGCAGGTTTTGTCACAAACAGTATTAACGTTCGGACTGATAACGACGACATTAAGGGTAACAATTGCGCAAGAGCTTAACGTCTGTATTTTCAGACTTTGACATTTGATGATAAATGCACAGTATCGAAGACAGATATTTAGTTATGTACACTGTGTTCGGCCGTTATCTAATGCTAGGGTATTTGATGCTATCCTGTATTCCATGCAGTCGGGCCATCTCCTCCTCCTGCACTCCGTAGCGGACAATGTGACGGCGAGACAGCGCTGATTAAATATTAAGAACACATTTTTATTTAAGATTGGAGTTGTCGGTGTTTATGGAACAATAATCTCAGTATAAGCACAAATATCACTGCTGGATTTCATCTTCATGGTAACGTAGATGATATATAAGTGAAAGAATGTGCATGAGGCATCAACACTAGAAAATATTAAGAGTAATCTTATTCCCATTTACTCTCTGCAGTCTGACTTCAGTTCACCACCTCACCATCTGCGCCACCAATTCCTATTTTGTCTCCAAAATGTGCGTACGCATGGGTCAGAGTTTGCGTGGAGGACCGCACATTCTCCCGTCAAGTTTGTTTTTTATAAATCACAACCTTTGCGTGGGAAGTGGCGTACGCACGTTTTCAGCCCCATTTTGTGCATACGCCACATTTATAAATGAGACCCCAGGTCCAGTGTGTGCCCCCTGGAGTGTGTGGGGACATCAACATGTTGTTGGAGGTTGAGGCAGTCCAGTAATTGCAGAAACTCAGCTGCAAAGTGGCAGGAGGGGTTGTCTACATGAATATTAATATCTCCAAGTATCATAATGTTGGCAGAGGTGGTGCAAAGTGTTGTGAGAAGGTCGTGTATCTCTGAGATGAAAGCTGAGTTGGGTTTGGGGGGCCGGTAGATGAGGAGCATTGTCATGAGGAAGGGGGGTTTACATTTAAATGCTAGGCATTCAAATGAGGATAGTGTAGGCAGGGGGAGGGGAGACAGTTCCAGGTTCTGTCGATGGATGACAGCTAGGCTGCCACCACGACCAGTGCTGCGAGCTCTCTCCAGATAGCTGTAACCGGGGGGACAGACTTCATTAAGCGCTGAGTAAACCCCTGGCTGGTGCCATGTTTCTGTTAGGCACATGAAGTCTAATCCCTTGTCCATGATGTGGTCTTGTATGAAGGATGCTTTATTTGTGAGGGATTGTGTATTGAAAAGTTCTATTTTGAGTGTTGATGCTGTGGTGAATCGCTGTAGAGGCCGTAGTACACTGGAATCCACTACACGTTTTCTGGCCTGCTTGGTGTGGCGAGATCTCGCGGTGTTTCCCATGTTGCTCAGTTGACGGCGCTGAAGTCCAAGTTCTTTGATGGCTGCAATGCACGTTCGAATGGAGCGGTTGTTGAGAGTTAGCAGCTGTGGGATAGAGTACTTGAGCTTCATGCCTGTCGGCGAAAGTGTTAGCCTGGAGCAAGCCGTTAGCCAAACACAGAGATGGAAGACTGTCAGGCACAGGGAGAAGATGGTCCATATCATGGCAGTGGGGTGCACGAGGCACAGAGGACTGGCTGGAAGCAGCTGACAGCTAGCTACCAACTGCAGAGATATCGGCTCGAGGCAAAACCGGACCGGGGACAGCTAGATGGCTGCCCCAGGAGAAAAGTTAAACCTTGTAGCAGCGCTGGAACGACGGAGAAATTCGGGTCTTCACCACTGACAGCGGGAGGTGACCAACTATCTGCTGATGTTTGGAGGTGATGTCAGTAGGTGAGTTAAGCCTTCAATTCCGTATCAATCCGTGTAAAAACTCAAGAAAATACTATTCAGAACGAGAAAACGAGAAAAACGAGAAAAACGAGAAAAACGAGAAAAACGGCGGAGAAGTGGCGAACAACACCAGCGTCCTCTCCCCTCTGATTCTGAAACCCTTTAGGTACATCCACATATGGGTCTGAATAATCTTATAATAGATGGGCCATGTAAGCGGCCAGACACGAAAATAAATCATTCATTCATTCATGCAAGTTGATTTCGTGATATATTTTATATTTTAATTCATGATGTCACATGTTACTGTAACAAACACTTTAACAGGATTAAGATAAGATTCTATTGTGTAATAAGGGAGACAACTAAGGCTTATTATATTATTTTGCCAGACCTCCCCAGCACTATCAATTCTGTGTATATACAGTCTGTGTTCAAAAACCATACAACACAACACAAAATAAATAAAAAAGAAGACTTCACATGCCCATCTCACGCAGAAAGTTAGTTAAAGAGGTGATATTATGCTTTTTGGCTTTTTCCCTTTCCTTAACTGTGTTGTATATGTTTTTCGGGCATGTAATAGGTTTAAAAAGTGAAAAAGCCCAAAGTCCACCCCAAAGGTAGTTTCCATCTCCAGCAGAAAACACTGTTCACAAACTGCTCCCAACAGCTCTATTGTAGTGAAGCCTTTTCTTCCGTGACGAGCTGACGTCAGCTCGTAACAGAAGTTATAAAGCTTGCCTAGCTGCTAAGCTCCCCTCCCCCCCACCGCCACCACCAATTCAAGTTTGTTAGACCCAGGGTGGCTGGAGAGTTGAGAGTCTCGGTCATGTCCAGGAGACGCTGTATTCGTCAGTACACGGGAAAATTTCCTCTTTTTCGTCTTCCAAAAGACGATGAATTTAAGAGTCAGTGGTTAAAATTTGTTTTTGGCACTATTCCCCAGGACTACAACCCCAACCTTATGTTGTGTTCTGTCCATTTTACGGAGGACTGCTTCCTGAACCGGCAACAGTTCAATTCAGGATTTTCTAACCGTTTAATTCTGAAAGACAGTGCAGTTCCGACTCTGCCTGGCCATCCTGGAGATTCAGAACCACAACCTGTAAGTACGCTAGCTATATTTTATAAACCTTTACCAAGTGTTCAAGTGGGCAGGTTGTAGCTAAACTACAGCTAGCTAAAGCTGTAGCTAATGTTATATCCGGTGTGAAATTGTTTAGCTCATTTTTAACAGATTATTTTTTTAAATATGGTGATGGGTTGTGTATTTAAAGATGTGAAATATTGCTGTTGTGTGGATGTGCATTTATGAGTAACTATAACCAGCTGCTGTTACGGTGGCAGTGAAATGTAGCCTCGTTACAAAGTTAGCAGAAGCTAACTTTCTAGCTAGCTAGTGCTAACGTTTTGTGTTCAAACCGTTTTGTTCAAAGCTTTTGAACACAATTACGTAACACTGCATTAAAATCAGCTATCGCTTTTCAGTCAAAATATGTAGAACAGTGTACAAGTGTGCATGTGAAGGTATTTTTAGAACGTTAATGCTACTTTACAGGTGGATTGGTAAGGGTGCCGAAACCACTGTATGCCTCAGCTAATTTGGTAGTGTTGGCTAACGTTCTATAAAGTGGTAAACGACAAGTGCGTTTAAGTTGCTTTTGTTACGTGGAGACCGTTGTCCATAACCAACAGTATATTTGCTCCCTACTTACACAACCGGGGCTTTGACTAGCAAAAGGATGTCATGTGGTGTGTTAATTTGTTTATATGCTACTTGTGCTGTCTCCTGATTTCACAAGGGATAAGAACGTTAGCGTTACAGATTAGGGCTGGGCGATATGGCTGAAAACTGTATCACGATATAAGTGTTTCATATCGGTCGATATCGATAATTATTGATATTTTTTATGACCTATTTAAAATAAGGACCAGGAGAAAAATATATTAAATTTAAACATTTTTATTTTAAACTTAACCTTCCTCTGATTATAATCCCCTCAGTTATAAAAGCAGAAATGTCAACACAAAAATCACTCAAATAATTAAAATGTAAACATAAGTCTAAAATCACAGTGAAGAAAGAATAAGTAAGAACTGCTTAATAAGGTGTAATAAAATGGTGCAAAGTGTTAAATATAAACATAGAGAAACCTGAAACCTGAGAAGAACTATTTTCTGCAGGTTTAGTGCTAGGTTGGTAACCTGACTTCTGGACAGTGCTCAGCATGTCTGCCTCCGTTATTTCTTTGTAGCGTTTAGTAAGGCGCTGATGCAGAGTACCTCTCCATGGTGGTCTGCTGCTTGTGCCGTGTTGGAGCTGCAGATGTTGGACGTTGATGGCGAATACGGCTGTGCTCCAAAGTGTGAGCGCGGCTAAAACAAGGTGGTAAAACAAGTTTGCGGTAGTATTGGTGGGGACGACGGTCAGACTTATAAAATCCCAAAAACTGCCATACTGACTTTTCCTGTTTTATCAACGATTTCCTCACTCGCTGCGGCACTCACTTTCCACTTATCACTCCACGCCAGCTCTGTTATTGAAGAACACGACACAGCGATGTGGCGCAACCAGACTTGATACTGTTACATGATTGGCTGTTAGAGTGTCACTCCCTACGTTGCTAGGTTACCAGAGAGTGAGTGCCTTTGTTCGTGCAACCAAACTTGCTTTGCAACTTCTGGTTTCTTCCGAAGAAGAAAAACAAGTTATCGAACGTTTTATCGACCGCATTTTCTATTGATATTGATTACGTGTCTATCGCGATACATATCGTTATCGTTTTATCCCCCAGCCCTATTACAGATACTGACTCTTTTCATCTGATTACTGTCTTATTACAGAGTACATCACAGCAGCACCTCGAAACCCCACACCTTTCCACTACATTCCATGACATAGGATGCCAGACCGAACCACCACAAAATATGTCAGTGGGCATACAGTCCAGTGCTCCAAAAATAAGAACAGTCGGCACACAGCTATCCATGGGTACGCTGAGGGCTTCCATGAGAAGCAAAGGTAAATAACAAAAACATCACAAGTTTTTGCATTTTTAGTTCACATGCAGTACCTGTAAATGCCTTACTCTGCTGAAAACCCAATATATAATAAACATGAGGATTTCATTTCGTTATTGTAAAGAAAAATATTATTTACGTTTTTCCTTTTTTTCTTAGGCACCCAGGCAATGGTGCCCTGTGTTAGTGTTTATACTGAGACCACTTCAAGCTCCCCAGAATTCACCCCGATGTCTTCAACACCAATAAGACCCCAAAATTACAGACCTCGCAAGAGACTTCGTCTTGAGTTGGAGGAGGAGGAAGAGGGAGACACCTCAACAGAGTTACAAGCTGAGCCACAAGACTCAACATATATCCCTGGTGACTCTGTTCTAACGGACAAATCTGCCATGTCGTAAGTTCGATATTTTTATTACATTTCAATATGACTTATCAGCAGAAATGTTAAACTTGGTAGGAAAGCTAAAGCAAGAATGTATTCTTTCTGTTTTTTTTAAGGTCTGAGCCAGTGTTGACTTATAAGGATGATAAGTACATTGTTTTTGAAAGTTGCCTAAGGGAGCTTTTTCAAAGCTGTCCTGTATGCAAGAGGCAGTGTGACGTTCAGCGCCGAAAAATGGGAACGTATGTGTCATTCACACAGCTCTGCCCACACTGCAACTATTCAAGACAGTGGCAGAGTCAGCCTGTTGTAGGAAGTACCCCCGTCGGCAACCTACACCTGTCAGCGGCAACATATTTCACCGGTTCATCCTTCATCCAACTGGAAAAGGTATTGCTATAACTATTTAATATGAAATGGTAATCACTGTACTGTTTTCACAAACGTACCAATTTTACATGTTTTCACAGATATGCAAGGCCATGAATCTTCAGATTTTCCAGTATGACACCTTCAGGAGGCATGCTAGGAGTTTTCTGGAGCCAGCCATAATTCACAAATGGAAGACGGATCAGCAACATCTTTTTCAAAAGTATTGCGAGCTGACTCCCCGGGTAAGACAAAAGTCCCAAAAGTCTGTTCTTAAAAGCATGGTACTTAAACATTCAATTTGAGTTGCAAAGCCTTGACATGGTCTTTGTTATATAATCTTCAGGGCACTCAGCAAAGTATGGGAGCTACACACTCATGCACCTGGACAGTAACCGCATTATTGACCTTCAGCTTGTTCAGGTGGGTCCCATATTTTTTTTTGCCTTGCGACATGATGAAAGATGATTCTGTATAGCTTTCAATGTCTCACATTTATATCTATGCATTTTTGTCCCACCACCAGAGCAATGAAGTAGGTGGTAGTTACCACATGGAGAAGGAGGGCCTTAAACGCTGCCTGGATCTACTGGATTCAAACGGTTTGGTGGTGGACTACATTGTCACCGACCGTCATCCACAGATCCAGAAGTATCTGAGGGAGCGCAGCATCACCCACTTCTATGATGTGTGGCACTTTGAGAAAGGTACGTCTTCATCTTTGTTTATGTCAGTGTGGCTCATTAACATACTTTGTGTTTAGTTATTCGTCAAAGAATGTCCTGAATATAAATTTATTGCATATGTACTTTCTGCACGGTTTGTCAAAGAAACTTGACAAAGTTGCGCAAAACAAGGACTGCGGGGTGTTGAAGAAGTGGCTGCGTAGCATCAAAAGCCATGTCTACTGGAGTGCAACATCATCAACATCAGGGCCAGAGAAAGTAGCCAAGTGGATGTCGATTGTCAACCACATCCAGAACGTGCACTTGCATGAAAACCCTCTTTTCCCTAAGTGCCAACATCCTGTTCGAGTGTCAAGGGATCCAAGTAAATGGTTTCAACCAGGTATGTAAACAAACTGTGATTAAAAGAATTCAATTTAAAATGCAAAACCTTTTTTGCTTATAATATTAATAACAAAAACAATTTCACCCCAAATGCCCTTTATAATGAAATATTATTGCTGTATTTACTGTGTCAATGGGCTGCAATTTTAATAAAATGTTTTCTAATTCTATTTAAGGGTCAATGGCGCTCTACAAAGTGGAAAAAATCCTGCTCAATAAGAGGGTTGTCAAAGATGTGGAGAAGCTGAGCCACCACTACCAAACATCATCCCTGGAGGCTTTCCACAGTTTGATCCTTCGCTTCACACCCAAGAATGTGGTTTTCCCTTTCATGGGCATGCTTTGCAGGTGATACAACGAATACATTCAGTAACATTATACACCACAGCTACTGCCCAATGGCTTATATACTGTATATAAAATATCAAAATTGTTGTGTCACTTCAGTTTGCAATTGTATTTTTGTAGGTTGTACCTTGCAGCCATGCACTACAATGAAAATGCAGACCGCGAGCAAGCCACAACATCTGCAGGACAACCAGTATTCAAGGTTGTGTTTCCCAAGTCCAGGAAGGGGGAGGTGACTGCGAGGCCAGTAAAAACAGACCCTACATACAGTAAGTTTTAAACTACTTTTATTTATATAACAAATAATGTAACATCAATAGTGACACATTGAATATTTACAAGTAGTGTTAACTTTAGAAAAACACCTTTTGTAATAACAAATAATGAAACGTGTGTGTGTGTGTGTGTGTGTGTGTGTGTATATATATTTGTGTGTATATACAATTGTATTGTAAACGTAACAAATAAATAGTTAAGGCTAAAAAATAAATATGTGGAAATAAGGTGGCGTCTGAGAAGAACGCTCTTCTTAAGCACTTCAGTGATTATTTATATGCATTAATTCACAGAATATGTGGAAGAACTTATGAGGCTGGTTTTCGAGGAGGTGTTTGACGACCCAACGCCATTTGTTGAGGTGCTGAAACTGATCCCCATCCCCAAGGACCTGGCATCGGAACATGAGAGACCCTCAAAGGAGGAAGTGGTTGCCCGCCATCTGTCCCGCTTTGTTCAAGGGACAGTCGGAACCGCACATACTATGCACCCGGATCAAGAAACTGCAGGCGTATCCGGCGTACAACGCACGATGGGATTACCACCCTAACAGTCCTTCCCAAGTAGCCCCAGCACCAGTTGACAAAGCCAAGATAGGCAAGGTGCCTGTAGCGCCTGTATAGACAGGATTGGACAATAGTGAACATCACTCTTATTTATAGTGTATATTTGTATTTTTTTCCTATTATGTATATTAAGATTGTTCTATTTATATAAGCGTTTCAACATTTGATAAAAATAAAGACATTGTAATTGTGATTTCTTCATTAGGTCTTTGGTTTATTGGTAAAATAATTTTTATGGGAGAGTTAATTACATGTTTTAAAAACGTACTCTTTTTCTGTTCGACACCTCAAAGGTCCATAGTCTGCTCTGTATATAGTGTAGATGTTCCGCAGGGTGTAGTGGTTCAAACAGGTTGGCTCCAAGTCTGGATGGTAAACCATGCAGGTAGGTGGGACAGGAACCTGTTGCATTTGTGTAACAACCTAATAATAAAAATAAGTAACTCATTTAGAATAAATATTACCTGAGGAGGCAACATTACTGCAAAATGGAGATACTGATTGATGAAGCTACATTTATTTGTTAACCTTGTATGTATAAAACAAATGGTGTTGTCAAAGATCATAGAAATGATTGGCCCCTATAATATAATATAATTGATTACAAATAATTACATCCAGGAGGTGATGTGACATGATGATACATTTTTACACAACGGTAAAAGTAAACATGACAACACATTTTGTAGTATTTTACAACAGAGGAAGGTTAGTCAAAATCATATCCACTTTGCATGACTGTTTTATACGTTCTAATATATTATAATTACCATTTGTATTTCTTGGCAACAGATGTTTTCAACTTCAGTGGACATTGTCGAGCAATTTCCACAAGTACACCTAAATATAAAATAAAAAACGTTAGATACCCTCCAGACATTCAATGGACATAACGTTGTTACTGTGATAGAAACGGTGCAGAATTCAAACTGAAATGCTTAATTAACTTACCACTCTGAAACATCTTGCTCCAGTCTAAGTTGTGAAGCTGGTTAGGGTTCTGTTTCGGGATCAGACTCTGGTTCGAACATGTACGGCTGAGCTGAAGCCATGGTTACCGGTAGATTGATGCTAGATCGTATCCGTTTGTTTTGGATCATACTATCATGCTATCAGGGCCCGCCCTACTCTGCATCTAAGTGGCTAGTTGTCCTTACCTAGGTACTGCGCATGTGTCACTCCAAACAAAGATGGGATAGCGGTAAGATGCTTCACTCTGTAGCTAAAACAGAGAGCTCAACAGTCTCTGTTGAAATAGAGTAAAACAGGAGATGCAGAAATGTGCAGTACAACAAAAATATGATGTTTTTTGAAAATGAAACCATGTAAACCTATTCTGGTACAACCTCTAAATACAATTATGAACCTGAAAATGAGCATAATATCACCTCTTTAATGTGGATAATAATATCCACATAATATTCCTCCCATACTTCAACCTGAAGGATGGGAGGAACTTTTTCTATTGCTATCACAAGGCTTTTTCTAGCAAAGCTGTGCTGCACCTCGCTCGGTCCAATGTCCGGCTGGATTGGTTCGTTTTGGATAAAGAGCTTCTGGTTATGCTGATGGGCGGTGTGCAGGTCTATTCCTGTTCCACCTGCGGAGTCGCGGGCCACGTGGCTTCTCTCTGCCCTACGTTGCCGTTCCGCCAGGACCCTGCTCCCTCCTCTCAGCCTCCTCGTTCCCCTCCCGGCGCGGCTGCGCGGGGACATCAGCTACTGCCGCGATGCCCACACCCGGTCTGTCTGCCCTCGGTGCTCGCATTGGCCCCGGTCTGCCTGGCAGCCGGCTCACCGTGGCTCAAAGACATTCTGACTGTTCATCCATCCACTCCATTAAACCTGTGTGCATTGGCATCTGAAATGGCTTCGCATCCTGATTCTGTGTTCGTTGATCACCTTCTCTCTGGGCTTTCCCTAGTTTTTCGAGTGAGCGTATTGACAGCGCCAAATGTTACTTTCGTGGCTAAAAATCTCCTTTCCGCTACTTCCGATCCCGACACAATCTCTCGGTTGTTGGTGTCGGAGGTCGATAAGGGCTATGTCATTGGGCCATTCAGTTCTCGTCCGTTTTCCCTGTTTCGTGTTAATCGAATCGGCGTTGCTACTAGGAAGTATTCTGGCAAAAAGCGATTGATTTGTCCGCGCCACATAACGGTCCTGTCCCCAGCATTAATAGTCTCATCCTGCTAGTCCCCTTTTCTCTGCACTATGCCACCGTCGATAACGCCATCAACCTCATTAAACTGGCTGGGGTTGGGCGCTTGGCTTTCCAAGGCGGACATCACCGACACTTTTAAAATCGTGCCCATCCATCCTTCTCAATCGCCTCTTTTTGGGGTTAAGTGGGATTCAAACTTCTATTTCGGCGGGCGCCTGACCTTCGGGTGATTTTCTGCTTATCGACCCCCCACACAACAGCTCAGGTTCATCTCTGGGGAAGTTGCAGAGCTACTTTCTTTCCCTTGGCGTTCTTTTGACGGAAGAAAAGACTTTGGGTCCTGCCACGCGCCTGGATTTTCTCGTCATTACCCTTGATTCCGTCAGCATGGCTCGACAAATTACAGCGCATTCGCGATATTGCTGCGTCTTTTTTGTCCGCTGTTTCCATAACTAAACGCCAGTTACTTTCCCTTCTAGGCCACCTAAACTTTGCCATGCGTGTTATCCCTCAAGGGGCGTTCTTTCATTTCCTGGTTACTGGATATGGCATCTTTAGTTTCCCAACTGCATGATCTCGTATCCCTCGATGATGGCTGCCATTCCGATTTGCGTTTTTGGTCTCACCTTCTTGACCATTGGAATGCTGTTTCGTTTTTCTACGACGATTTGGTGCATTCTTCCAACTCTATGTTGTTCTTCACGGACGCTGCCCCTTTTATCTGGAATCCTCTAAGGAGTATATGAGAAAAGGCTTAGCTGCGTCTACTTTGAAAACATATGATTTTGCTTGGCACACCTTCTGTTTCTTTTGTGTTTGTATTTCTGTTCCTCTTAAACCCGTTCTTACAAGCAGCATTTGTGCATTCATTTGTTATTGTACTGACACTCGCAAATTTCAGTTGCGGTATACTCAAGGTTTGCTCGCCGGCGTTCAGTTTCATATCCGCTGCTACGATCCGTCTTTTCCAAGCATATTTTCTAATCAGTCCGTTAAATTGCTGCTGAAAGGGATTTCCAAAACTCATCCTTCTTCCCCCGATCCGAGGCAGCCTATCACTCTCGGTATTTTGCACGCTATGGTCTCGATTCTCAGAGCGGGGGTGTTTTCTCCCTATGTAGACTGTATTTTTGCTGGCTTTTTATGCCTTTCTCAGATGCGGCGAATTTACTACCCCTTTCTAAATCTTTTAACCCCGATAGCGATGTCACTTTCTCTGATTTGGCTTTTTATCCTGGTCATTATCGCTTATCTCTAAAACATTCTAAACGCAGTGGCGCCTGCTTGGTCGTCGTCGCCCGCACTGATACTTCTTTATGTCCCTTCAAATCCATGTTAAACTATTTAATGTTGCGGCCTCGCACTGACTCCTTAGCGCCTCTGTTCCTCATACCCTGGGGGATTTCCCTTGTCAAGAGATTGGTGTGGGCTTCATCTAAAGCTAGTTCTCCTTAGATCTCATATGTCACCTCAGCATTATTTGGGCCATTCGTTTAGGATAGGGGCTGTGACGACGGCAGCTAACCAGGGCATATCTTGTGCTTCCCTGCAAATGCTGGGTCGCTGGTCCTCTGCTGCTTACTCCTCATATGTTTGTCCTGACGTCGACGACCTTCTCACCAACCAAAGATCATTGAAGCCTTGATTCTGGTGAGCATGCATATAACTGGTGGTGGTGTGTTTTCACGTCTCTATTATTGTGTCTCATTGGCGGAATTGTCCCGCTCGTGTCACATTTAAAATATTAATTCAATGGAGCCTAAATTCCAAAAGACTTTGTACATTTCATATTATACATTTATACAGAATAAGTATTTTTGCATGTCTGCAAACAAAGTCTCTCCTGATTGAATTGCCACACGGACGTATCGGGCAGCACCCTTCCTCAGTGTGTTACACAGGCAATAACAAACAAATGATAGTCCACAGGTGGGGTTAATTGTATAGCCTACAATCAGCAATAAAAAATAAAGCATATTGAGGTGTATTACAGCATTTCTGATTAATTTATGTGAAATGTACTGTAGGGTAGCACAATACATCCAACAAAGTAGTGGCATGATCGACAGGTCGATGAGTAGCCACGCCCCTAAAGAATCCTATGCTTTTTAGCCTATTTTAAAATAATGTGACCATAATTTACGAAATGAACATCATGCTGTTTTATTAATCATAAAATGTTTCCTGAGGTAATATATCAAGTTGGAAGTAGGGTCATTTTCTCATAGAATTCTATGGAAGCCAGTATCTTTTTGCAACCAGACTTTGCCCCCTGCTGGGAATTAGATAGAATGCAGGTTTAAAGTATTTAAACATTGGCTTCACTTTTTAGACATGCAAACTCTTTTCATTATTTTTACAGTCTATACATGCAAATCATCTGTTTAAGCTTTCAACTCTAATTAAAAAATTGGACCCTGTGCTAAAGCCCTTATTTGGCTATCTATAGACCACAACACTAATGAGTTTTGCTGATGGTGTGTGTTGGTGCCCCTTTGTTTCTCAATTCAATTTTCTAATTATTTTGTCATGAAACTATAGTAGGCTAGTAAAGGCTGTTTTTAGGGCTAAATTGTGGTGGCATATTTTACTATTAATATAATTGCTTAAAGAGGATGCAGGGCCTACTCTGCTAGACTACTTTATCATAGCTGAGAAATATTTACATTTGATTTTGAATTAAGCTGAATTTTAAAACTTTTTTATCAACATTTTTCATAACTATCACTAATAAATGGTAAATTGATAGGTAATTAAACCCAAAGGCATAATATCATAAGTATCCCTAACTGTTGATTGGGATTGAGAGTGCATTGACATGTCTCCACCATGGATGTAAAATAAAATAAGATAGACTTTATTAATCCCACACTGGGGAAACTTCCTGTGCTACAGCAGCTCAAAAGAAAAAAAAGTGTACACACATCAGAATAACATAAATATACATTAAGTCGACATAGGAGAAAAAATTGTAGAGGAAGTTTTTGTCATTAGCAGCAGGGTTTGTGTATCAATGAACACAAGATGAAACGAATAAAGACGTTTTGAGAATTAAACCAATGTTTCGTCGTTGAGTATTTATTATATTTGCAAATATAGAGAAACACAATTTCACAGGTACATTCAGCACGTCTAAAAAAGTCTTTCTAAACTATAGTCTAAACATCACGCATTATATACTGAAAAGAACTCTGTTAAAGCCAACCTCCTCAACTTATTTTTAGCGTGCTGACCATTTGAGTAATTACCATAAACAGTCAAAATGAGTTTACAGCCCCCCTTCTGCTACTGTTACTAACCTTAGCCTAAACACCTGTTTCCAGCAGGAGACAGAAACAGACACAGTTCAGATAGTTGTCATTCCCTTCTTCACCTTATCTTCACCTTTTGATTACAAAATAATCACGCAAAATAAATTTTACTTTTAAAGATTCAAACGTATCATAGAATAAATCACAAAAACAAACTTTACTTCTTAAGATTCAAACTTATGGATATACATGTCTATTGCTTAAATGTCTTTTCCAAAAAGGTACAAAAAAAACCTTTTTTAAAAGTAGCAAGCGTTCACGTCTAAGTAAAAAATAAAACAAAATTTATCAGTCTCACACAGTATCTGAAACAGAATCCCAAACATTATCATATTCAGAAAGACAAAATAAGTCAGAAGACTCAGTGTCCTGCAGTGCCTGATACTGAATCGTAATCACTATGAAACAAAGAAATAATTTTCTTGATTAGTGTAACAACATAGCAAACACAAATCCAAAGACCAAACATAATCTGCCAAAAACCCTGGACATGAATCATCAGACCAGTGTATCATCATTTGTGTAAGAGATGTGTTAAAAATATACATAGTATAAGAAATGGAAAAATCAAATGAGTTATAATAATTATAATAATAATAATAGTAATAAAACAACCATATTTACACAATAAACCCTTGGGGTGGCTGTGGCTCAGTGTTAGGTGGTCGCCTGCCAATCGGAAGGTTGGTGGTTCGATCCCTGGCCCTGCAGTCCCATGTCGAAGTGTCCTTGGGCAAGACACTGAACCCCGAGTTGCCCCCGATGCTGTGTTTATCTGATGAGCAGGTGGCACAATGTACGGCAGCCTCGGCCACAGCATTTGGATGTGTGTGAATGATGAATGGTTCCTGTACTATGTAAAAGTGCTTTGAGTAGTTGTTAAGACTAGAAAAGCACTATATAAAAACAGTCCATTTACATTTACAGTCCATATAAACAGACAGTATATAAACATAGATATACAGATGAATAAGGTGCGAATGAATAGAGATGACATATTGTACAGTTGGAGGTATTTGATTTGATTTATTTTTGGACAAACAACATAATCCAAAGGATAGCATGTTAAAGTGTAAACACTTATTTCCAACATGGTCCTTGGTGTTAAAACCATAAATGCATATTACTGACACTGGCATTTTGTTCAATCTGGCTTTTCCTTTAGATTTACTTCCCAGTAAACATGTAAGATGTTCTAGCATTTTAAGTTTTCTGCAGCTTTTGACCAATACCAGCATGAGAAGCATGCTGATATTGTCTGGTCCACTCATTCAACATATATTGCTTATGAATTTTGGATAAAGTGGCTTCAGGTAAAATGCGATGGGTTTCCTCCGTCAACTCATAAAACCATCAACAATATTGTAAATCCTGCTGCTCCTGATCTTTTGTACATCACTATGTACAAAAGATTTGGAATATTTAAAGTTTTTTTTATTCAACTTTTTAAAACCTTTTTAAAAGAGCGTATCCTTTGAAAAGTTGAGTAAGGATCATGGCTCTGTAAGGATGGGTGGCGCTGGATTGTGAAATTCAATCTATCCCCCAGAATAACATTGCATTGACTAAAAATTGTATTGAGAGGATAATTGATGAGGCCCAGGGATGTGTCGTTCAGATCCAGATACTTTTCGCCATCTCCGGGGATAAAGAATTCAATGGGAGAGTTGTCGCTCAGCGCAGAGAGAGGTTGATATTCTTGATATTTTTTATCCTCTACGGATAATTGTGTCATGGGAGATGAAAAGAGATCCAGTTCCGCCAGGGTGCACTCGGGTGAAGGCTTGACTGAGCATTAGCACACTTTGCGATAGTTTGCTTCTTACTTGTGAAGATATATGCTAAATATAATGTCTCTTTCATTAAAAAAAATGTCTAATGTCGAAAGTGGAAATCAAGAGAATAGTGGCAGCGCCACACCAGTTACAAAACAACATGCATCTTACCGTCAGTCCAAATTACGCACAATAAGTTTGAACTCACTGATGTAATGCCATTTATTTTCTAAGTGTTAGTACGCTTAGTGAAACTGAGTCCAACGCGAGGGAGATCCGACTCAGAGGAGGAGAGGTTAGTGAGGCCAGCGTCTCCACGGCAGGGTGCAGTGCGCACGGATCCGCTGCGCCATGCATGGATGAAATAATGAAATAGTAAATAGGACTACAGTAAAATAAATATGTGCAGAATTAAGACCCAGTGTTTGGTGGACCGGGGTACACCTTGTACACTTAATAGCCTACAAATCATCCACGGGTACAATTACGCATCACATGAGTTTGCCCACCCGACACAGCGTTCCTGGGGAGATGGATTTGTGCGCCTCCTGTGTGCCATGAATGTCTGAGCCTCAGCAACTACTAACTATAAAGATATAATTTGCCTGTTCCCAGCATTAGCACAACACTTTGCCATGGTTAGCTTGCTACCTGTGACGATATTTGCTAAATGTAACTTCTCTTTCACATTAGCGTGTGAGTGACTGACCCATTTAGGTGCGTTTTGAGATGCCTGACGAAGTCTGACGTTGTTGATCCGGCATTATTTATCTTGGTGCCACACACCTTGCATGTAGCTGTTGGCTTAAGGCCACTGTTTACCAAGTTATTGAAAGCAAAACTAATGACAAAAGGCAAGGCAAGTTAACTCCGGGAGGACTTAGTGTCGCCATCGTCAATGTATTTTTTTGATATGTGAGTGCGCGCACATAAGGCATAACGCATGCATTACGTTGCACGTGGCAAAGGGCAGAGGACATGCGTTTTCCCAACGTATATGCACCAATAAAAGAAAATAGAAATACATAAATAAATTTAAAAAGCAATAATTGCATGAAAACATGTTGTTGACGAGTCTCTTCTCTCAGCCTATCAGTATCCAGAGAAGGTCCTGGAGGCGGTGCTAACAGACCACTTGTTGCACGTCATAACAAAGTAAGTCTGCAGTCTGATTTTCATATGGATAGCAGTTCATCTTCACTGAATCACAGTTTGTAAAAAACATCCCCATCCATGTCTGGACAAATGATTTAAAGTAACGTTGAGTTATTTAAGATGGAATATGTTTACCACTGTAGTCTGAAGATTGGTGTTTGGCATTTAAGTAAGTTTGTATCTTGATTTATGTGTACGTCTGGTAGGAATGCATTGCAGTGTTTTATAGTGCGTTGTTCAGCAGTAGCAGCCAGGATTAAAGACCCCTACATTGATACCACCATCAAGGTATAGGCTAAGCCTAACCTTAAAGCTTTGTGGCCTTTTGGTTCATTTACCAAATGGTTCAGTCTCACCACTCGTGTGTGTGTGTGTGTGTGTGTGTGTGTGTGTGTGTGTGTGTGTGTAGGCCTGTCCACCCTGCAACCTGGAGGGGTGCGCGCTCAGGATGCAGTTGTTTATCGGTCTGCGCTCAGTGTGTGTCTACGGCCATCATGTTCAGAGCATTTTATCGATTAAATATGGAGACTGTATGAAACTTGATTATTGCCTTTAAATAACTTAAAATTATTTCAGTGGCAATGTTTTATCTTGTTCCTGCTAGAAACATTTATTTTCCTGTTAAATTGTAAGACATATTGTACGTTGCTTTTTCAGTTTATGGTACAAGTTGCTTTCATGCAATAGTGTGCATAGTTAATTTGGTTTATGAATATGTCTAATCTACCTAGTCTCTATTTTACTGTGTGCTGCAGCCGTCCCTAAACAAAGTTGTCTCAAGTGGAAGAAACTGACTCCGCAGAAGACAGGACTGGTGGTCAAAGATGTGGTCTGTCTACCCAAAAGACACTACCTGACACAGCTGGAGAGGTGAGAATGGCATCTGTCTTAGAAGCGCTATGTGGCGTAATGAAGAATAAGTGGATTGTCTTAACTTGTTGGGACTAGTTCAGAATATTTTAACCAGCCATATTGGTTTGAACTCTGGTATGGATATTGATGCGCTGCATCTCATGTTTCTTAAATTGCCTCCTTGAGTCCTCCACTCACCTTCTCTCGCGTCTCTCCTGTCCCTCCTCGGTGGGAGGAACTAGACGCAAGGAAATCATGTGAGTAGAGAGGCACGGAGCAAATTGTGTGGGATGAGACGTCCTTTCCTCTGAAACATCGCATGAATACGTTAGCTGTTTGGGTGGAGTTAGCAACTCCTTCAGCTGCATGGCTTCCGGGAAGGCTGCTCTTGTGTATTTTCGAACATCGCTCCTCGATGATCCTCAATGCTTGCTCCTCGGTCCTCGGGGCAGAACTAAGGGCTTTGAGACGGCCTTCACCGAGGAAGGACAGAACAACTTCTGGTTCAGCCGAGGACCAAGGAGTCGAGGAGCGATCAAATAAGCGACATGAGTTGCAGCTGGTCTCTATTTGATGATTCTTAATATTTTGTGACTCCTTAACCTTAAACTTTAACCGTCCATTGTGGTAGTTGAGTCATCAGCTGCCGAGTCTGAGTCAAGTCTCGAGTCCCCTAGTGATTGAGGCCAAGTCAAAGTCTGAGTCACATGAAGAGGACTCCACGTCAACTTGAGTTTGAGTTCAAGTCACACTCAAGTCCAGGAATCAAATACTCCATCACTGCCTATTACACATAAAAGTAGTCAGAAACTTCATAGAACTATTTCATGAATGCTTGAGTTTGATTTCATAAATCTTTGAGTCCGCATAATCAGTGAACAAGTCCAAGTCGAGTCACAAGGATAGAGAATAGCGACTCGAGTTGGACTCAAGTACTCCATCACTGCCTTAGTAAGAGCTCTGTAGTCCATTCGTTTTATGGAAACCAAAGGGCAGTTTTCCCTGAAATCTTCTGTGGATATTCTTGTTCCTGAGAGCATGAATCCGGATGTTTGCATTGACCCCCGACGTTTCCTCTATTGTGCCACAATTAGTGCATGTTTCTCTGTTTCCCCACCAGGATCAACACTTATCGTCAGAATGAAATGAAATTTACTGAGCAGGTTCATGCTTCTCAGAGGATGAACTCCCTCCAATTTGCAAACCAAGTCAACAATTCTCCAGTGCCACCACTAAGCCAAAATATCTGGCAAAGTGCCATTCAAATGTGCTAAATATGTTCATGCTCTCTTAAACAGCATGTGTGTTCTTTCTAAAGTAATGATAACGGCAACACATTTTAATTAACATTTAATTTAATTTGTGACCATAGTCTCTATTGGTGACACGCCGGTGACATACTTCTTAATTGCTCATGTGTATCAGTATGCTATCATCCAATAAAAGTGTATATAAATGAAGTAAATATTCCTTTCTGCTCTTACAGACACTGTAAGCCACAAGGCAAAGACCAAGCAGCTCTAGCCGCCATTGGAATTATTTGATAATGGTTGGTCAGCCTGATTAACCATCTGATTGATGGAGCATCGGCTGTTTGTAAAACGGGCGGACAAAGGTTCTCTTTCACATATCTGCAGATGTGTGTAGTGTATATTTATCCCTATAAGAGAGCTAGTTTGACTTTATATTTTACTGGTTCACTCTTTCTTTGGGAGGTTTTATGGGCTACTATAGTAAGATTGATTCTAACATTACAGTTTACATCTTTCGACAAGGTTAAGTCGAATCAGAAATCTGACAGTGAATCTGGCAAGTTTCCTACAATTCTTCCGCATTTTGGTACATGTATAGCTGATGGTATGTGTGGTTTACAGTGTTTACCGGGCTCCAGGGTGCTGTTTGTCCCAGTCTCCCCTGTAGAAGGCTGGACTGGGGAGCAGGTACTCAGGACCTGTGGACATGGTGCGTTGTACATCCTCAGCCATCAGGACCACACTCAGGTTTGTCTTTCACAAGTAATTACTGAAAGTAAATTTCTGTGACCCATTTTCAATTTTTGTTCCCATTGAAATCGTCCCCAAAACTTCATAGCAAATCAATTCGATTTAAGTGTCGGATTCAGCTGTTATGTAAAGGCTAGTCTATATCTTTGATGACCCACTTCTGGGATGCTCCGTTGCCGGCGGAAATTTCTGCCGAATTTCACTCATGACCATAATTTTGGCCTATACATGTCCTCAGGCCTGGACCCTTGTCAATCGTGAGAAATTTCAGCCAAATTGGGCAACATACACTAAAGTTACAACAACTTCTTCGTTCATTTCGATAAATGCTCAAAATGGGCGACACGCCACGCCCACATCGTTTGATGAAAAGTTTTTCTTTTAATAACTTTCTAATCTTTAAGGTGTTGAGATGGTACAGACCAAATTTGAAGTCCATCGGATGAAATATCTAGGAGGAGTCCGTTAAAGTATAGCACCTTGACTTTTACTTCTACTTCCTGTTGCCACTAGGAGGCGCTATGACTTTGAGCCAATATCGGCATGTAGATGCCGTCAGGGTTAGACTTTTATGATATGGAGGGAATATTTATTCATAATTCAAATTGAAAGTCCAAAGAGAAAACGAAGCAGGATCAAATTAAAAATAGTATTATTTTAATTAAAAATAGTATTAAACATTCAAACCGGATCACACATCTGTGTGTGTTTACCTTTAAGACCGGATCACGCATCTGTACGTAGTCACCATTAAACCCAGCAAACTCGTCTGTGTCATTTTGAGAGTCGTCTTTTTCAAGGCACATGGCCAATTATATGTATTGTTGGCTGAAATATTCTTGGGGTGAGTGACAGAGATGCTTAGGGATTTTTTTTAAATGCATGTGAATGCTTTGTGATTGGTCGAAATAAGCCTACACGTACAGTATGTTTTCTTTTACTGTCTATAGTTTTCAGCGGACATTTTTAAACACCGCTAGCAATCCGTAATAGCTGACTCAAGTGAAGGAAGTGATATTGATGAAGTTACGGCGGATGACACAGGACCAGATTCAAATGATATCCCCGATGATTTAGATGTACCAGTTGATCACGTAGTTAGAGAGCAGTGGATCTTAGCGATGTTTCGAGAGGAAGAGGAGGATATGCACGATTTTGCTGGCTTCCAAGAAGAATGGAAGACCGATAACTTTCACTCTTGTGAGAAGATCCCGTATAACCGCGAACCAGGCGTCAAGATAGAGCTTCCAGAGGTTGTTACACCAATACAGGTCTTCTCACATGTTTTCACGGAAGAGTTGTGGATGCGACTTGTAACAGAAACAAATCTTTATGCTGAACAATCACGGAGCGCAACTCCATCAAACAGCAAATGGGTACCGGTCACAACTATTGAAATGGACTGTGTCTTGCCATGGGGATCCTTGACCTGCCATCACGTAGAGATTTCTGGCGTCAGAAAAACATTAAATGGCTTTTTTGAACGACCATCCCCCAAGCCATTTCAAGGGACAGATTTGCCATCATCTGGAGTATAGGCTAATAATAATAATAACAATACACACATACTGTGTGTGTGTGTGTGTGTGTGTGAGGGTGTGTGTGTCTGTGTCTGTGTGTGGGTGTGTGTGTGTGGGTGTGTGTGTGTGTGTGTGTGTGTGTCTCTGTGTGTGAGGGTGTCTGTATGTGTGTGTATGTGTCTGTGTGAGTGTGTGAGAGTGTGTCTGTGTGAGTGAAAGTGTGTATGTTGTGATGGATCTGGCTAGACCATACGTTGCGTCCCATCTCTCCATTTTTATGCAGCTATTTGCTGCTATTTGAAGATCTGAAGGCTCATGGTCTGTATGCGTGTGGCACCGTTCAATCAAACAGAAAGGGAATCCCCCCAAAACCGCCTGCCATGGATAAGCATCAGTACCAAGTGTCTCAGAAGGATGACCTGACCTTCTGTGCTTGGCAGGATACAAAGGTCGTTCTGGTACTGTCAAATTACCACGAGCCCATGGCAGAAGGGACTGTCAGGAGAAGACAGGGAGACATCCAGACAGAGGTCACAGTGCCAGCATGCCTTTCTGACTACCAGAAGCACATGAAGGGGGTCGATCTACTGGATCAGATGAAAAGCTACTATCAGTTTCATCATCGGTCCAAGAAATGGTGGCAGAGGCCCTTTTTCTTTTTTTCTTGTCGGTCAGCTGCTACAATTCTTACATTGCTGCAAGGAGTGCTGGAGCCTACAAGGGTGGCTACAAAGAGTGGCGGGAGGACCTTGCACAGGAATTGTCACCCCTGTGACAGCAAAAAGTGCTCCTCAGTGCGCCGCAGCACCTGTTTATTTATTTGTTTATTTAAAAGGATCCCCATTAGCTGCCGCGGAGACAACAGCTAGTCTTCCTGGGGTCCAAACAATACATACAAAACGTGTATGTGAGTAATTACAATCACAATTACTCACAAAAATATCATATATTAATACACATGAAAGAACAAGAAAAAATAACAATACAAAAAGTACTGATTAGAATAATAGTAAAATAATACAAAACAACATAGCACATGATACAACCTCTCTCAGCCAATCCAGACGATATTATGATGTTGAAAACAAATGCAGTCTTAGTCTTTTTTTAAAACCACGACTAAACAACCGTGAATTTAAAAATTGTGCACATTTACGCATTACTGCAACAGCTCTGCCCATTTTAGCAACAACTTTGTTGATGTGATCAGACCATGACAATGTAGAATCGAGCCAAAGTCCAAGAAGCTTCACCTTTTTTACTTGCTGTACATTTTGACCATTAACTTGTATATTAATTTTAGGATTGTCAGATAATCTATACTTAGAACCAAATATTATACTCATAGTTTTTTGAAATATTTAGTACAAGTTTATTTGTTTTGATCCAATTATACAATTTGCTAATCTCACAAGACAGAACCTGATTAAGCTCTTAACATGTAGGGGCTGCATAATAAAGAGTAGAATCATCAGCAAACATAGTCAATGTAGCCTTACTGAGTATATACGGCATATCATTTGTGAAAATTGAAAATAACAAAGGTCCGAGGCAACTTCCTTGAGGAACACCACAATCCAGGGACTTGCTACAAGATAATGCACCATTAAAATAAACTCTTTGCGACCTCTCCGACAAATAGCTCTTAAACCACTTGATTGCTGAGGAAGTAAAACCATAACTAATAAGTTTAGAAATCAAAATGTCATGGTCAATCACATCGAAGGCAGCACTAAAGTCCAGTACGACTAAACAACCGTGAATTTAAAAAATTGTGCACATTTACGCATTACTGCAACAGCTCTGCCCATTTTAGCAACAACTTTGTTGATGTGATCAGACCATGACAATGTAGAATCGAGCCAAAGTCCAAGAAGCTTCACCTTTTTACGTGCTGTACATTTTGACCATTAACTTGTATATTAATTTTAGGATTGTCAGATAATCTATACTTAGAACCAAATATTATACTCATAGTTTTTGAAATATTTAGTACAAGTTTATTTGTTTTTGATCCAATTATACAATTTGCTAATCTCACAAGACAGAACCTGATTAAGCTCTGAACATGTAGGGGCTGCATAATAAAAGAGTAGAATCATCAGCAAACATAGTCAATGTAGCCTTACTGAGTATATACGGCATATCATTTGTGAAAATTGAAAATAACAAAGGTCCGAGGCAACTTCCTTGAGGAACACCACAATCCAGGGACTTGCTACAAGATAATGCACCATTAAAATAAACTCTTTGCGACCTCTCCGACAAATAGCTCTTAAACCACTTGATTGCTGAGGAAGTAAAACCATAACTAATAAGTTTAGAAATCAAAATGTCATGGTCAATCACATCGAAGGCAGCACTAAAGTCCAGTACGACTAAACAACCGTGAATTTAAAAATTGTGCACATTTACGCATTACTGCAACAGCTCTGCCCATTTTAGCAACAACTTTGTTGATGTGATCAGACCATGACAATGTAGAATCGAGCCAAAGTCCAAGAAGCTTCACCTTTTTTACGTGCTGTACATTTTGACCATTAACTTGTATATTAATTTTAGGATTGTCAGATAATCTATACTTAGAACCAAATATTATACTCATAGTTTTTGAAATATTTAGTACAAGTTTATTTGTTTTGATCCAATTATACAATTTGCTAATCTCACAAGACAGAACCTGATTAAGCTCTGAACATGTAGGGGCTGCATAATAAAGAGTAGAATCATCAGCAAACATAGTCAATGTAGCCTTACTGAGTATATACGGCATATCATTTGTGAAAATTGAAAATAACAAAGGTCCGAGGCAACTTCCTTGAGGAACACCACAATCCAGGGACTTGCTACAAGATAATGCACCATTAAAATAAACTCTTTGCGACCTCTCCGACAAATAGCTCTTAAACCACTTGATTGCTGAGGAAGTAAAACCATAACTAATAAGTTTAGAAATCAAAATGTCATGGTCAATCACATCGAAGGCAGCACTAAAGTCTAGTAGTAGTGTACCCACCAGCATTGAGTTATCAATTGATGTAAGCCAGCTATCCGACATTTGTGTCATTGCAGTGCAGGTGGAATGACCATACCTATAAGCATGCTGAAACATAGTGGTCAAATCATTGTTAGTAAAGTAATCTTGCACTTGCTCAAATACAATCTTTTCCAATAATTTACCTAGTTTTGTGGCCTACTATTTGAGCCACAAAAAGTTGATTTTGTGTCTTTGGGTAAAGGGATTATCTTACCCTCTTTCCAAAGTTTTGGACACACACCACTAACCAGACATCTATTAAAAATGTGACAGATTGGTTTAGAGATATGTCCAGCTGCTAACTTCAACAGCCGACTATCCAAGTTGTCTGTACCAACAGACCCTCCAACAGTCAAAGATCTCAACAACATTTCCACCTGCACAACATTAACCTGATGAAATTCAAAACTACACAGTTTATCTTTCATAATACACCTTTCAATTAGCTCATTTGAGTTGGAATCAACAGTGTATTTCATTGTCTCTCTAAAATTAGAAACCTTATTAACAAAATAATCATTAAAATAATTTGCAATCTGTATTGGCTTAGTCAAATAAACTCCATTCAATTCAACAAAAGAAGTACAAGTAGATTTTTTCCCCATGATTTCATTAAGTACATTCCACATTCTCTTACTATCTGTACCACTGTCTTCAATTCTCTTCTGAAAATATTTTTTCTTTTTCACTCTGTTCTCCTTGGTCACCTGATTCCTTAAAATACAATAAAATTGTCTGTCCTCCAGAGAGTTAGAAAGAACTGCAACCTTTTTAGCCTCTTCCCTTTGAGCCATTATGCTCTTTAACTCAGTATCAACCCAAGGAGCACTTTTGGCTTTAACTGTAAATTTCTTTAATGGGGCATGATTGTTAACAACTCTCATAAAACAATCCATAAATAAATTAAGGGATATATCCACATCATCAATATCACTTATCAAATTCCATTTAATATTATCCAATTCATTTAAAAAACACTCCTCATTAAAAGCCAACTGTCACAGAAATAGGTGTTGAGCACATATCAGGATTATTAGTGTAAATATGATTATGTATATGAATACATTTTGATATTAAAGATCCTGTATTGTTACTAGAAACTCTTGTTGGTTGATCCATTAATTGAGATAAACCACAGGTGTCTGTCATGGTTTTAAGCTTATTCTTCAGAGGACAAATCTCAGATAGCCAATAAATATTTATATCACCCAGCCAGTATAGCTCTTTGTTTTCCTCAGTCACCTTGTCTAGCATATTACATAAACCATTTACATACTCTATCCTGGCACTAGGTGGCCTATAACAACACCCAAGAATAATCAGTTTTAAATGTGGAAGATGTACCTGTAACCATAACACTTCAACTTCATCAACCATTAAGTCATGTCTCACTTTAACAGGGAAATGATCCCGTATATAAATGGCCACACCACCTCCAAACCTGTTTCGATCATTTCTATAAATTGAAAACTCCCCTATATCAACATCTGAATTATCTCTGAAGTGATCCAAATGAGTTTCAGAAATCATGAGTATGTCTATTTAGTTTAGTTGCAAAAATAAAGACAGATCTTGAATTTTGTTCCTTAGACTACATATATTAATATGTGCAAGTATTAAACCTTTAGGTAGTTTATTTATGCTGGTCATCTTAGTTAAAAGTAAATAAGTCTTATATTATAATCTAATTGAATATCTTGTACCCTAAGTTATTTTATCTTCATCAAGTAGGCTACATACATATAAGTCCTGAACACAGACTCACATACATTTACACAAACATATATAAAACTGATCTTTAAAACTCATTAGACCAATAACTGACTTTGTCCATCCCTTGAGATGATGATCAGTTTATCATACTTCAAACTCGCTTTATCCCCTCTCTCTCTAGCAGCTTTAACCTTCGGCCACAACTCTTTCCTCCTCAGTTGCACAGCTTCTGAGAAATCTTCGTTAATGTAGATCTTGGTGCCCTTTAATTTCTTGGCAGAAGAAAGAATCAGCTCTCTGTCCTTAATGCGAAGAAGTTTAACAACAATTTTCCTTGGCCCTCCCCTCTCCTGAAACTGACCAAGTCTCTGGGCATGCTCAATGTCCATATGTATTCCATCCAAGCCCAAGTTTTTTGAGAACATTTCTCGCACCTTTTTCTTTGATTCACACCAATTCTCTCCTTTCTCGTCAGGAATGCCATCGATTACGATATTTGTTCTCCTGTTCTGATTTTCAATGTAATCAAGCTTGTTGAGCATTGCATCCAATTCCTGCTTGGAGTAAGTAATGTTTGTCTCAAATGCCCTTATCTTTGACTCAATCTCCTTGCATCCCATCTTCTCCTCTTCAAACATTGATTGGGTAAATTCCAAGCTGGTCTTTAGCTCCTGTACATCTCTGATAACACCGTCCAATCTTTTGTTAGTTCCATCCATAATCAGCTGAATGAAACATTTGAAGTTATCTTGCTGCTGCAATAACATATCTTTATAGATCCCTCTCTGCTGCTCCATTAATTGAGAGAGTACACTCATTGTAACAACAGCGTCATCCTCACAAGGAGATGTTTTAGCATTTTTAGGAGGCATAATGTGTCTTACCAGGATGTACCGGGAGTTGATGAAAGTAACAAATGTTGATTGTGACAGATCTGTTTGTCCAGGTCCTAGTAGGCCCAAAAGCCCATCAACTTGGGCTGCAGCGCAAGCTCAGCAAATAGTGGAAATATTGTCCCCAATATTAAGCCACAATTTAAATAAAATGCAACTTGAGGCAATTAACCACTAAATTTGAGAATACCTGTGGCAGCCTCAGCCGAGCACGACTGTGAAAAAATCTTCGACAAGAGAAAGATCTGCAGGGAATGTTCACTGTCGAAGAGTGAGGCCCGTCCTGGTGCAACAGTGTATGGCTGCAGACAGTGCAATGTGCCACTGCACATTCAGTGCTTCGGAAAGCATTACCGCAGCACTCGACAGTGAATGATGAGTTGTGTTGAGTTGAATGTATGAGTTGAGACTGTACTGTTCTGTTGATCTGTACACTCACCACCAAGTTATGATTATGGTTTCTTAGTGCTATGGTTTCTCAGACACTGTCATCCAAAGCGACATCCAAATAATACAAGAAACTAAATTAACATAAATGAATATGAAATTGTTATGTAAAGAAGAAGTAACCCTCTGTTTTTTTTGTTTTTTTTTCTATAACTTTGTATCAGTGATGTTCACTTGTCACTTTGGTACCTCAAAAGTATGAAATATAAAAACGGATCTGTACTGATTTTCAAAATATTCTTGATATTTTTGTTGTTTATAGATTTTTTTTTAGATGCAGTTGAAGATTATGGCCAAGCAAGTCAGTCAAGTTGAAAGCCAAAGAAGTAAGCTCTCAAATGTTTTTTATTCCATGTTTTTATAAAGCCTGAGAAATTATGATTTTAGTAGGCTTTTTACAAATTTTGACAAATATTTCTGGAAAAATAGGGGGGGTTTACAGAAAAGTACTTAGGCATAAAAAGGCCTTTTTTAGCAGGCGTTTTGGGAAGGGTTAATAAACACTTAACTTGTTCTGCTGCAGAACCAGTTCCAGGAGTATGTCATCGCGATTGAAGTTTTGAGTGCCGTAATTAAATGTGAAATGTAAAAGCTTAAATGAAATACTTAAATTAAAATCTCAAATAGAAAAAAAGAAATTATTTTATTTTAGCCTTTCCCTTTTATAATTTAAGTTACTCCTCTAATAAAGTAGTATTGACATGAAATAAAACAATAAAACATTGAGACCATTCAGCAAAGGACACTGGGTAACATTCAACACACAAACTGGTTGCTATAGACTCGTCACTAGGCTTCCTTCACTTCGCCGTGGAGTGGAATAAACGTAAGTCCAAATTTACACAAAACCTCCAATGAATTAGTAAGCTGACATCAAATGTGGCATTTAGGAAACCTTTATTGCAACGTTGGCACGGTAAGATGTCCAGAGTAGTGCAACATTAATTTTTCGTTTTTTTTGTGTCCTGCTGCTCCCATCGTCAGCCAGGAAATATTTTTTTTACTAAAAGCAGTATATGAAATCAGATGTATTACCTACCACCATTTAGTTGTTTTGTGTTATTTAAGATATTTATAAAATATCTGGTCATGCCAGACGTAATTATTCCATTAATTTTTTAAACAATGCAATTATCCGTTTCAGCCACCAGGGGGGCAGTGCCCCACAGCAAACTCATGGGTCAGACCCATCTGGTAGCGAAGGAGGGCCAAGACTGAGGGCTGCATGGAAAAATATGCACCAAACAAGCCACTTTGAAATTTTGCTGTTTCTATGAATACAAAAGTTGGGTCTAACAAATGTTGGATGACCCTCCCCTAAACAAAGAATAAAAAGACATTACCCTCCCCTATTTTCCTCCGGTGGTCCATTCCATGAATACCAAATGGTCCCTAAATATTTGAATATATAAATCAGTGATGTTGAGAAGGTATACATTATGTTTGCAGGTAAAAAGATAAAAGCAAGCGAAAAATAAATGACTGATGCATACTATCCTAAGGATGACAGATTTATAATGCTTTCTGTATTGTGTTTCTTGTGTTTGGCCCTGCAAAGCATTTTGAGAATTGTGTAAAGTGCTTTATAAATACATTTTAATTACTTAAACACGTGACATTTTTATTATACATTTCTACCATTTACAGTCTATGATTTCTTCTTATTCCACACCATGCTTAATCATTTATGTATGCCTCAAGCCCATGTTATGGAAATGTTTTGAAGTTAACCTGCACAAAGAATATATTGGACTTCCTTTTCTGTATTAAAAAAGTTCAAGGTGTTGTTTAATAGTTCCCTAACACACAACATACACGTAGTGCTTTTTATCTAATGAATTGGAAAAATACATGAAAATGTTCTTAATGGTACAAGATCAAATGGACTTACATTAAAATAAACATGACAGGGCATTTTGTCAGTCAGTTATACCACATTCATTTGCCCTGATTCGAGGTACAACTGTCATAGACTTGGCACTCACCAAGATTATCGTTGTCTTTTCATTGTAATGTGCAAGTAATTTGATACCAAATGGTCACCAAATGGACATCTCCCACTTATCATATTTCTGGGAATTAAAGCCATCAGTGTGATAATAAAAATATTGTTTGGAGGTTATACAGTGAAATATGTCTTAATGTTGCCTAGTAGAGGGTTGTTTTTGACAATGAAAAGGGAACTGAGCCTAAAATCTAAACCTCTGTGTTTAATAAAAAAAAACTTTCTTGCACCTTAAGTGCATTCTAGATGCTTCTTGTGATTTGGGGAAATTGATGTGTTGTGCTCAAACTGTCGACAAATCAAATGGCTGAGACAACTTTATATATCCACAAGCAGCTTCTATGGAGCAACTGTAACCCTTTGAATGTTTGTCACGGTGAGCGTGTAGGCTGTTGCATTCAGAAGCCGTTCTCTGAAAAACTTAATGGAGAGAAGACAGAATAAACAGAAGATCCACCTCATTCACTTCATCCCACAATGTAGCTTGTGTACATGCATTTTCGTTGATATGATATGAAGAGCCTTCACAAAAATGCTTATTTTAGACAATCTGACTAACATACCTGTTTAACACCTTCAATGATGGTTTCATTGCTGACCATTCCAATAGAAGTTATCTTCATCTGTAGATGTACCAGTGATTCCAAGCCTGTAAGGATAAAAAACAAACATTACATGTGTAAATTGATGAAAAAAATAACTGGGATTTTTGTATGTCAATGTAAAATAATTCCCGTGTTCGTGAGTTGTTGGTTGTGTCCTTCACAACCTGATCTCACAGAATTCCGTAAAATGGGCACGGACCCTTAACTCAAAATCCGTGGCAGTTTCACGGAATTGCAACAAAATCCGTTAAACTGTCATGGAAGAATTCCGTGTAATGAACACGGATCGCCGAAAACGAAATAAGGGCTTACATGACACGCGGATTGCCGAAAAAAAACTGTGGGTGGGCTTACGGTTCCGTGACACGCGACAAGAACGGGACGGTTGGGTTCAGGAAAAGGTCGTGGGTGGGCTTACGGTTCCGTGACACGCGACAAGAACGGGACGGTTGGGTTCAGGAAAAGGTCGTGGGTGGGCTTACGGTTCCGGGCCACACGCGGGACACGCTTAAAAAAATAAAAAAAAATAAAAATAAAAACAAAACCGACAAACTCCACACGCGGGACGCGAACTCCGCTCTCCTGAGTGAAAGTCCTGTGTTTTACCCATCCACCACCCCAACCAACCTCCTTACGCGGAATTCCGGCCTTACATACTACTCACTACCGTGCCACGTCATCTTCTCATTGACTTTACATTGGCATTGTTTTCCGTGGTGGCCACACGGAATTTTCACACATTCCGTACCACCACCACGGAATGAGCTGTTACCAGTCCGTGCCCATTTTACGGAATTCAGTAAGACCAGGCTGGTCCTTAAATAAACCATTGTTGCATGCATACTCATATATTGTAACCAAGCTATACAAATACATTTTAAATGCATAATATTATGGCTCTTATTATGCTGGTTGAATGTTAAATTCACTTATCAAGTAAATTGAAAATATTTAGAGTTTCAATTTGTGACCCAGGAAACTGGAAGACGTATTTGGTAAAAAATATCTATGTCATTTATTGCTTTGAGCCATACATATTTTGTGAAAGTCCTGTATTACACCACGGAGAGTGAATAAAAAGGAAAATTAAAATGGGTTATAAATAATATACCTTGGGCCGCAGTTTTTTGTGCAGCAGTTGTTAGGGTTGCAGCTGTGGTTACCGTTGGGGCAACTGTGGTTGTCGTTGGAGTAGCTGTGGTTGTCGTTGGAGCAGCTGTGGTTGTAGTTGGGGCAACTGTGGTTGTCGTTGGAGCAGCAGTTGTTGGGGCAACCGTTGTTGGAGCAGATGTGGTTGTCGATGGAGCAACTGTGGTTGTCGTTGGAGCAGCTCTGGTTGTCGTTGGAGTAGCTGTGGTTGTCGTTGGAGCAGCTGTGGTTGTCGTTGGAGTAGCTGTGGTTGTCGTTGGAGCAGCTGTGGTTGTCGTTGGAGCAACTGTGGTTGTCGTTGGAGCAGCTGTGGTTGTCGTTGGGGCACCTGTGGTTGTCGTTGGGGCAACTGTGGTTGTCGTTGCTGCAGCCGTTGTTGGGGCAACCGTTGTTGGAGCAGCTGTGGTTGTCGTTGGAGTAGCTGTGGTTGTCGTTGGGGCACCTGTGCTTGTCGTTGGGCCAACTGTGCTTGTCGTTGGAGCAACTGTGGTTTTCGTTTGGGGCACCTGTGGTTGTCGTTGGGGCAACAGTGGTTGTCATTGGGTCAACTGTAGTTGTTGTTGGAGCAGCCATTGTTGGGGAAACTGTTGTTGGGGCAACCGTTGTTGGAGCAGCTGTGGTTGTCGTTGGGGCACCTGTGGTTGTCGTTGGGGCAACTGTGGTTGTCGTTGGAGCAACTGTGGTTGTCGTTGGGGCACCTGTGGTTGTCGTTGGGTCAACTGTGGTTGTAGTTGAGGTCAACTGTGGTTGTCGTTGGTGCAACCGTTGTTGGTGCAACCATAGGTAGGGTTGTTATTCCTACAGCGTTACAATACAAATTATTAGTAATCAAAACACTGACAATTAAAAATACTTAATTTCTTTCTATACTGATGTTGTAGATTTTTTATTCTATGTAATAATTCAATTTAATATCTTACAACTTACCAACACACAGAATGAGGAGAACATAGATCTTCAGCATCATTTTGGCATGTGCTATACTGATGAAAAAAATATAATTTTTGTCAGATTCAGTTAAGCAATGAGAACTAAATAGCATTATTTGCAGTTTCAGAAAACAATTCAGCCACTGACCAGGAAAAACCTGGTCTAAGTCAGCACTAGTCTAAAGTCAGTAGCGAGTTATTCAGATGCTATTTTAGGGGCGCATGCTTGGCCATAATGTAGCATGTGCAGAATGCACATACACTTTGCTTCTGTCATCTAAACGGACGTGGCAGTTCCCATTTTTGCAAACCGTACATAATTACATGGAAAATTAAAGCTGCGAGCAGCGACGGACGGGCCCTCGCGCCTTGGCGCGTGTCGGGGTTACCGGTGGACGCCGCTCCTTGCGACCGTGCATTTGCGCGGCACTCAGACACCGCAAAATGTCACCAATGAAAAGGGAACTCCCTGCCGATTTCAACGATACCTCACACAAGACTCTATGTCATACATTTCATTAGCTGTGAAAGGGGGCATGGCTAAAGCTTAGGGGCCTCGCCAAACACTCACCAATTAAAAAGGAAGTCTCTGCTGAGTTCAATGATACCTCACACAAGACTCTACCTTAGATGGGTCAGCATGTATGAAAGGGGGCGTGGCTTGAACATAGGGGGCGGGCCAAACCATCACCAATGAAGAAGGAAGTCTCTGCTGAGTTCAGTGATGCCTCACACAAGGGTCTACATCAAACGAGTCATTAGTTATAAAAGGGGGCGTGGCTAAAGCTTAGAGGACGGGTCAAACCATCACCAATTAAAAATGAACTCTGTGCTGAGTTCAATGACACCTCACACAAGACTCTACCTTAAACGGTTCAAATGTTATAAAAGGGGGCGTGGCCTGAGTAAGTGGGCGTGGTCATATTATAGGGGCCTATGAATGGTATTGATTTTGGATTGAAAAAGTGGGAGAAAAGAAATACATTTGTCCACTGTGAAGGTTGTAGAAACTTTGTCAGGTGGGTTAAGAAGTTTGTTTATTGTAGAACACCAGGGGAGCACGCAAAAGCGAAAACCAAAACGTAATGCTAGGAGATAAACATATTGAGAAGTGTGAGCTGCAAGGTCTGTGCTACATTCCCATTGCAAATATTCCATTAACATTGATTAACAGGGCAAAACTCTTATATGTTGATTATAGCGCCCACTAATGGCCGATCTTTGCCAAATTTGGTACAAATCCTCAGAGCAGCATGCCGAACGAGCAACGCATCTACAGTTCTATATATTTGGAGTCATCCAGTGCAAAAATAAACATATTGAACATTATAACTTTTGGTCAGGTCCATCTGGAGATGTTATGTGCAAGGTTTCGTGCAGATCGGTTACATGACCTAGGACGAGTTCGAAAAAGTTGATTTTGCACATGGCGTGATATTGCGCAAAAGTTTTTAAGCAGAATTGGGCGTGGCCTATATCAGGTAATTCAGTTTGATTCAAGGAACACGTGGATGTAAGAATTTCTAATGTGCGATGTGTATTGTGGGAGTTAATGACAAAAACCATTATAGTGCCACCTAGTGGTCCACCTGTTTAATTTTTGGTAGGTGTGATCCATGGCCCATTGTCCATCAACCCTTGGACAATGGGCCATGGACACACAGTGTATCAATATTGGATAAAACAGTATGGATATGTTATAATTGCCAACTGAGTTGCTACAAAGCTATGATGGTGCCGGCGTGGCTCCACCTGAAGGCTCTGCTTCCCAGGAAACGCCGCAGAGGAGTGCGCAGCGGTAGAATAGTCAGGCTGAAATCCTGGCTAGCACTTTCTCCAAATTTGGCACGGTCCCACGCAAGTATCCCTAAAGAGTATGAGGCTTGCTTTTATCGCCTTATATCTCGGCGCATCTTCGCTCCTGCTGGCAGCTATCTGGTCCCTGTAGTTGGTATACTAGATGAGCGTCCTGCTGTGCGCCATTGTCGATCTCGGCTACGTGGAGTGAACCCAGGCCATCTTCAGCCGCTGAGCCGGGGAGTTTCGGCAGCTAACCAGGTCCAGGCCTCAACTAGGTGTGCGCTTGTGAATGCAAGATCAGTGATGAATAAGAATTTTATCATTAAGGACTTCTTCAACACGCATTCATTGGATTTATTGTTTATTACGGAAACATGGATTAATCTGGGTGAGTCCACTGCTTTTTTGGAACTTTTACCTCCCGAGTGTACTTTCATTAATACACCGCGTATGGCTGGACGTGGAGGAGGAATTGCTACAATACTAAAGAGTCGCCTACATTGTAAGCCTTTGTCGATGGCTTTTACTTCATTTGAGCTAATCTGCTTTGAACTGGGTTTGCGAAATCCTGTTTTGTGCGCGGTGATATACCGGCCGCCAAAGTATAATCATGACTTTATTAAGGATTTTTCTGATTTTATTGCTGCTATAAGGACAAATTATGATAAGATTCTAATTGTTGGTGATTTTAATGTACACGTTTGTTGCCCTTCAAAAGGTATGGCGAAATAATTTTTAGATTTGATTGATGGTTTTAACTTAATTCAACATGTTACAGGATCCACACAAATACATGGGCATTTATTGGATCTTGTATTGTCTTATGGGCTGCCCATTGATAATGTATTAGTGTCTGATGCTATTTTTTCGGATCATTGTCCTGTCATGTTTGATTTCGTTTTTAACGATTTAGTAAAACCATCTGCTCTCGTGCGTTATGGTCACACTCTTAAAGGGGTGATAGAATGATTATATAGAGTATTTCACACTGTTCCTTATGGTCTCCTAATTGGATATGTAACATTTGTTGGGCTGAAAATGGCCTGGTTGATATTTTATTGGCCCTTATGCATCCCTGTGTTTTGGCTCTATTTGAAACAAGAGCTTTTCTTCCAAATATGGTATGCTCGTGAATATTTAGATGAACTGTGCGCTGATTGGTTGAGCGAATTGCCATAGGCAGGCCTTAGAGATGCTCGCTGATTGGTTGAGCGAATCCCCAATACACACACATTAGAGAAGCGACAGAATCCATATTCCAGACACTGCAATGTTTCATCACCAAATTCACTTCTGAGACTTTTTTATGTGAGAAATCAACTATATAAAGCTCAAATATGGGCCGTTTTACAAAAATTGATGGCTAATTGCAAATATGATAAGACTGTGTGTCGGACTTCAGCGGCGGTGCTGCTGCCTCGCCGCACGGCCTGCCTTCCTTCACAGACCCCGGCCTGCTGTGAGCTCCGTTAGGCTGGCAGCCCTGACAGAGCTCCAGGGCCTGCAGCTCCCCTCTTCCTGCTAGCTAAATGGCCCGTTGTGTGAGAGTGGGAGCGCGGTCAGAGAGCTTGTTACACCAGCAATCTCTTACCACATGTTACACACAATGTCACGCCACTTAGCTATACAACATCTAAAGGTCTAATAAAGCTAACAACGGTGTCCGATTTCAAGTTAATATTTGTGAAGTTTAGCTTGGTGTTTCGTTAGCTGCGACGGTCCCTTCAATCCTATCTATGTGTAGCTACAAATCACGGCTAGTTAGCTTCATTTTTGGTCGTAATTCTAGTATATTTACAGTTAGAATTTCGTTACGCCACTTACGCATCTAACTAAATGTCTTATAAAGCTAACTACGATGTCCGATTTCAAGTTAATGAATATTTGTGAACAGTGGGGGTTTCGTTAGCTATGACTGCCCCTTCAATCCTAGCTATGTGTAGCTAGCTACAAATCACGGATAGTTAGCTTCATTTTTGGCGTAATTTCTTTATATTTAGAGTTTGAATTTCATCACGCCACTTATACAAGATCTCCCTAAAGGTCTTATAAAGCTAACAACGGTGTCCGATTTCAAGTTAATATTTGTGAAGTTTAGCTAGGTAGGTGTTTCGTTAGCTGCGACTGTCCCTTCAATCCCATCTATGTGTAGCTACAAATCACGGCTAGTAAGCTTCATTTTTGGTCGTAAATCGAGTATATTTACAGTTTGAATTTCGTCACGCCACTTACACATCTAACTAAATGTCTTATAAAGCTAACTACGATGTCCGATTTCAAGTTAATGAATATTTGTGAACAGTGGGGGTTTCGTTAGCTATGACTGTCCCTTCAATCCTAGCTGTGTGTAGCTAGCTACAAATCATGGCTAGTTAGCTTCATTTTTGGTCGTAATTCGAGTATATTTAGCTACAGTTTGAATTTCGTCACGCCACTTACACATCTAAATAAATGTCTTATAAAGCTAACTACGATGTCCGATTTCAAGTTAATGAATATTTGTGAATTTCAGAGGAATTCTAGGAGCTAGCTCTCATTGATAGAGCTACATCCAGCCGCAGGCTCTATCAATGAGACTCGCGGACAAGCGGCGTTTATTTCCCCAATCGTTTGTTTAAATAACTCAACACATTATAATTACACACATTAAAATATTAACTGGAACCTGTGGTAACAGATTGCTGGTGCAACAAGCTCGCTGACCGTGCTCTCACTCACACACACCGGGCATTTAGCTAGCAGGAAGAGGGGGAGCTGCAGGCCCTGGAGCTCTGTCAGAGCACCAGCGTGTAGTAGTAATCCATTATCCAAAGCCGGTGACTTTGCGCTGGTATGGAGTGCTGTCGGCTGCAAGCCGTAACGGAGCTCCAAGTTCCTCAGAGCAGCCCGGGGTGTGTGAAGGAAGGCAGGTCGGGCGGCGAGGCAACAACACAGGCAGCACCGGTGCCGAACTCCGACACACAGTAGGACAACATTTGCAATTAACCATCCATTTTCGTAAAACGGCCCATATTTGAGCTTTACATAGTTGATTTCTCGCATAAAAAAGGTCACGCAGAGATCTGCGTGACCTAGCTAGATTCAGAACACTACCTGATCTCAGGTCAGTTGTGTAGCCTATGTAAATGTTGGGGCGTGACTGTTCTCTTAAGGTTCCGGATTTTGAGCTGCCTACGCAGGCAACTCAGCTTTGTTGGGATTCGCCCGTTTTCAGTGGCAGTTTCAAAATATGAGATTTTCATAGCAAAGGGGTGTCAGTGGGACTTTGAGCTTCTATGTATGTCCTATTTACCCACCGAACTGTCGTTATTCAACTATGACAGGGTAAAATCGGTTTTGCATTCTATCACCCCTTTAAGCCCGACACCTCCTCGTGTTTTTCTTCTTCTTTTGCTGCTCATGTGCAAGCAAACAGTAGCTCCGCTGCCTCTGATACAGAGCAATTAACTAATGTTTTTTTGTCCACCTGTTCTGAGGTTCTGGACACTGTAGCTCCAATAAGAGCATTTCGCCCTAGACCAAAGCCTGAGCCATGGATATGTGAAGCCACGCGCGCAGCCAGGCGAGAGTGTAGAAGGGCAGAGCGCCGGTGGAAAAAGGATGGGCTGCAGGTGTCTTATCAGATTTTACAGGACAGCTGGAGAAATTATAAAAAAATTGTCAAGATTAAACAAATACAATATTTTTCAGAAATAGTTTCTCAAAATGTCAACAATCCACGTGTTCTTTTTAAAATCATTGGGTCTGTGTTGAACCCTCCACAATCCACTTCTATTGAATCTTCACCTGATACTTGTGAAAACTTTTGGTCTTTTTTAACAGGAAAGTTGCAGATATTAGAGCCAATATATTGCCCCAATCTTTGAACCTTTCTGTAAACATGCATTGTTCAGCTACTTTTTGTCAGTTTGAGCCAGTTTCAATGCTATTTCTTACAAAGATTATCAATCAAATTAAATCCTCCACATCCCCTATGGATCCTGTCCCTACACACTTTTTTAAGGATGTATGGGAAACGATTGGCTCTCATGTTGAGGAAATTACAAATAGTAGCCTATCTTCTGGAGTTGTGCCAGCATTTTGTAAAAAAACAGTAATTGAGCCATTGATTAAGAAAGCAGGACTTGAGTCCGCAAATGTTGCAAATTATCGTCCTATTTCAAAGCTTCCTTTTTGATCGAAAAAGTTTGGAAAAATGTGTATTTGTGCAGCTGCAGTCTTTTCTGGAGGCACATGGCATCTTAGATACGTTCCAGTCAGGTTTTAAAGTATTTCATAGCACTGAGTCGGCACTTTTAAAGGTTTTTAATGACCTATTTTTAATGACAGATTCTGGTGATTCAGCCATTTTAGTGCTTTTAGACCTCACTGCAGCTTTCGACACAGTTGACCACAAAATTCTTTTATCTCGTTTGGAAAACTGTGTGGGAGTCAGGGTGACTGCCCTAAAGTGGTTTGAGTCATATCTTTCAGGGAGATGCTTTTTTGTTAAAATGGGGGACTCTACATCATCAACTGCGCCTTTGAACTGTGGGGTCCCCCAGGGATCAATTCTTGGTCCTATACTTTTTGCTTTGTACCTTCTCCCACTAGGAACAGTTTTTAAAAAACATGGCATCTCATATCATCTTTATGCTGATGACTGTCAAATTTATATGCCAATCAGAAAACATGAGGGCAGCCCCCTGACACCCCTACTTGACTGTTTAAATGACGTCAAAGAGTGGTTGGCCCAAAATTTTTTAAAACTAAATGAGAGTAAAACATTTGCAACACATATGCAGTTTGGCCCCACTAATCCCATGATAGATTTGGGCCACCTAAATGTCTCTGTGCATCCTGTGATAACTAACCTTGGGGTAAAAATAGACAGTGATTTTTTTAAATTTAATAAACAAATAAATGCAATAGTGAAATCTAGTTTCCCACAATACATATAAAAGTCTAGGCGAATATTGGTCTAGCCTATATCACTTGATTCAGCTGGATCCAGGGAACACGTAGATGTATGATTTTTCAATGTCGGGTGTACGGTGTGGGAGTTATATGGCCAAATGCGTTTTTTCTGCTATAGCGCCACCTAGTGGTGGAAATTGGTTAATCTTTGCGCCTGAGGTCCTTGCGGAGTTTTGGACCAGTCCTGAAAATTGCAACCCCCCACCATGTACAGTTTAGGCTGTAGTCGGAGTTTTAGGTGGAGAAGAATAATAATAAGGTAAGAAGAAGAAGAAGAAGAATCAGTAGAAAAACAATAGGGTTCCACGCTCCGCTGGAGATGGTTCCCATGCCCCCTCGGGCTTGGACCCCTAAAAATTAAAATAATCCTTAGAAAAATCAATAGGGTTCCACGCTCTGTTGGAGATGTGAACCGCGATGCCTTGCATTACGCAGTTCCCATGCCCGCTCGGGCTTGGACCCCTAATAATTCCTTCAGTTTTAATAGGGCCTTCGCCGCTGTCAGCGCTCGGGCCCTAAATTTTACTGAAAATGCGCTTCAGGTGTTTGGATAGATCAGGAGGCACTTTACAGTACAGTCCTCAAAAAGTTGCAGCATTCTTTGCAGCTTGTTGTGTTTTACACAACATTTCCATTAATCATGGATGTGTTGATGACATAAATGAGGAAATATTAGAGGACTTAAGGAGACGTGATGTTGAACTACGGTGGGATTGGACACTCCGGCGGAATCTGCTCCGGGAGTAGTGCGCGATGCGTTCCTAGTGGAGCGAGTGGACGGAGATGGAATGGGGGGAGGAGGAAGGGGCACAACAGGTGCAGGTGGTGTGTTTGGAGGCCCACACTCTATGGCTGCAGCAATCCTCTCCAGACTTGAGGAGATGCGCCTGAGAGGCCGCAGCAACATCGCCTCCCGGCCAAGACGGGTATTTATTACTTTGCCGCATCTCGGACAGCGCCAGGAAAATCCACTGTTATAACAGCAATTCACCATGGAACAAGCTCCTGATCTTAAAGGGAAAGTGAGATGACGCTCTGATTGGTTATTTTCACGTTTACCCAAACCACACCTAGCTACTTCAGACCAACCCATTAAACATTTTCGTCGGGCGCAAGACTCATTTATCCCGCCAGTATAAGAGCAACACCGCCCGAGATCCGCCCACAAAGCTAATTGCGTTTTGCATTCCATACTTGCGTTTTAGATCGTTAAAATAGGGCACTAAGAGTGAATGATGCCATCGGCCAAAGCACAGAGCATTAAAAAATTATCTTTGTCCCTTTTCTATACACACCCACAATTTTTACTTGTCATGCACAATTTATACATGAAAACATAAGTATTCTTGTCTTGTTTCAGCCAATGTGCTTGGTTATGCGATATGACTTATACTTGTGGCTTGGTGAGCTTCCAAATGAGAACAGTTCCAAATCTTCCTCTGTTCGCTGCCCATTGCTGCAGTGTGGCACAGTGTGGCACAGGTGACAGTTTAACAGCAGGTGACATGGTCATTAGCTGATTACAGATCACTTACATGGTTACTAATTAGTTACACACACACACACACACACACACAGACCTACACAAAACACACACACTGTATGAAATGAGCAGATTGGTGACAGAATGCCATGTCTTTTTAAACAATCTTGTTTATGCTCTCTTTTTCTTTCTCTCTCTTTTTGTTCTCTCTCTTTTCTCTCTTTATCTCTCTCTCTCTCTCTCCCTTCTTCTCTCTCCCTCTCTCTACTTTCAGCCTTTTTAGTCAATTTATTTGAATTTCCACTTTTGACAGTATTACAGTTTAGCATCCAGCTTTTCTAGAAATGTATTTTCAGGTCTTAGCTTATTAAGGTAATGCAGTTCAGCTTCTAACTGAGAATTTTACATTTCAATTTCCAACTTTTTCAGCATTGCAGTACAATACATTTGAGATTTTTCAATCAATCTTTTTCATATTTCTGCATTTTCATCGACGTATGTTTCTCACACCATTCGTAAGTGTTCCATACTTATTCATAATTTCAGTTACAGGGATTAAAGTTCTACTGCATGACTGAAGCAATTGGCATATACATTGGCATATTACATTATATTGTCTTATCTAGCCAAGATGGAACTAATTGTGACACCTCCATAATGCACACATTTTATTTTTTATCATGCTATTTATTTAGTTAGTTTCATAGCATAAGAGTGATTCATGCAACAAATACTTAATTTGATGTTATTAGATTACAAACACGCCTTACAAAGCTATTTTGAACTAAATATGATTGTTGAGTATTATAATAAAATGTCATTACCTGGTAAATCATTCTTTTCTCAGGCCTAAAATCCACACAGATGTTTCATTATATGGCAGTGAAGTTGGCATTCAATTTCATCCTAGGTGGTATTATAAAGGTCTTAAAAAGTCTGAAATTTAACTTGAAGAATCCTAGGGGTACCCTATATAAACCGTACCGAATGCAATTTATTGTCCCATCTGTTAATGTCCTGACGTGTCCTGTATGCTTTGGGGTTTCAGTTTCTGTTGGTTTTGAGGTTGTGTTCTTGTTTCCTGTTATGGTTGTGTATTTGTTCTGTTTTCTGTTGTAGTTTCCTCCCTTGTCTTGTCGAGCTGTAGTTCCTGTCTTGTTTTCCCGTGTCTGTATGTTCTGTTTCCTGTTTTATTTTGACGGTCTGGTTTTCTGTCTTCTGGTGTAGTTTTACTTCCTGTCTTTGTCCCTTGTGATTTTCTAATGTGTTTCACCTGTTTCCTTCTCCTTGTGTCAGCTGTCTCTCGCATCCTGGTCTCACAGAATTCCGTGAAATGAGTACAGATTGGTAACAGCTCATTCCGTGGTGGTGGCACGGAATGTGTGAAAATTCCGTGTGGCCACCACGGAAAACCATGCCAATGTAAAGTCAATGAGAAGAGTAGTATATAAGGACAGAATACCGCATAAGGAGGTTGGTTGGGGTGGTGGATGGGTAAAACACAGGACTTTCAACCAGGAGAGCAGAGATCGCGTCCTGCGTGTGGCGTTTGTCAGTTGTGGGGGGGGGGGTTGTTTGTTTTTAAGCATGTCACGGAACCATAAGCCCACCCACGACCTTTTCCTGAACCCAACCGCCCCGTTCTTTTCGTATGTCACGGAACCGTAAGCCCACCCATGACCTTTTCCTGAACCCAACCGCCCCGTTCTTGTCGTGGTTCACGGAACCGTAAGCCCACCCACGACGTTTTCCTGAACCCAACCGTCCCGTTCTTCTCGCGTGTCACGGAAAACGTAAGCCTGTGTTTATATTTCGCCGATCCGTCTTCATTTCACGGAATTCTTCCGTGGGCCCATCACGGAATTTGGTGATCAGTGTTCATTTCATGGAATTCTTCCGTGGCAGTTTCACAGAATTTCTTGCAATTCCGTGGAACTGCCACGGATTTTGAGTTAAGGGCCAGTGTTCATTTCACGGAATTCTGTGAGATCACGTTGGTCTCTCGTTACCTCCTTACCCTCTGTATTTAGTCTCTGTCTTTCCCTTGTCGGTTGTCAGGTCATTGCATTTACTGTGTACGGTTTTCCGTGTTGGAGTTTGTTTGTCGGTTACCTCTTTTTGGTCTCGGTGTTCCTGTTATTCGTTTATTCCGGTTTTTGGGTTGTGCCTGTTCCTGTTTTTGGATTGCTGTCCTGCTTATTCTTTGCCTGCTGTATCAGGACACCTTTTGTTTGGGTATGAACTGTGATTTATTATTAAATCTTCTGACGAACCTACACTCCCTGCCAGTCTCTGCATTTGGGTCCAACTCCTTCTCTGTAGCCATGACCACAATCTTTCGCAATTTGCAACGGAAGGTTTTGAATGAGCGTGTTAACTCAAAATAATAATAATAATAATAATAATAATAATAATAATACAATCATGCAAGAGACTAAATATTATCATTGTGTAAGAGGGTCAATCGTGTTTGTGCTATGACGCACAGACAACCTTATAGCCTATTTTGGTTTCACTTTTAATGACAGTAGATAATGACTGTATGTTGACATAACTTAGCTATAAAATATTATTAATTTATAGCACAAAAACCGAAACCATTTTCCTCGCATATTAGCGTCATGATTTGTGTGCGTCTAATGGTAACCACTATTTGGCAAGGCCACTAGCCATCATGGATGCGTTGTAGCTAATGGAAGGCACAGACTTAGACTTAGACTTCTCTTCATTGATCCTTTTGGGATGACTCCTGCAAGGAAATTAGATTTCCAGCAGCAGATTTTAGCATCTTACAAAACACTCTTTAAAAAGAAAAAAAAGATACAGTATGAGAATAACAATAAACTTTTAGCTAAATATTTTTACAAAAAACAAACTACAGATCAGATAAATAAAGATATATATATATATATATATATATATATATATATATATATATATCTTTAGATATATATATATATATACATATCTTTATTTATCTGATCTGTAGTTTGTTTTTTTGTAAAAATATAGCTAAAGTTTATTGTTATTTTCATACTATATCTTTATATATATATATATATATATATATATATATATATATATATATATATATTTATTTATTTTTTATTTTTTTATTTTTTTGATAGCGCTGCAAACCCTTGGTGTTCTCTCAATGAGCTTCATGAGGTAGTCACCTGAAATGGTTTTCACTTCACAGGTGTGCATTGTCAGGGTTAATTAGTGGAATTTCTTTCCCTTATTAATGGGGTTGGGACCATCAGTTATGTTGTGCAGAAGTCAGGTTGATACACACCCGACAGCCCTATTGGACAACTGTTAGAAATCATATTATGGCAAGAACCAATCAGCTAAGTAAAGAGAAACGAGTGGCCAGCATTACTTTAACAAATGAAGGTCAGTCAGTTCGGAAAATTGTGAAAACTTTGAATGTGTCCCCAAGTGCAGTTGCAAAAACCATCAAGCGCTACAACGAAACTGGCTCACATGAGGCCCGCCCCAGGAAAGGAAGACCAAGAGTCACCTCTGCTGCTAAGGATAAGTTCATCCGAGTCACCAGCCTCAGAAATCGCAAGTTAACAGCAGCTCAGATTAGAGACCAGATGAATGCCACACAGAGTTCTAGCAGCAGACACATCTCTAGGACAACTGGGGCCAAGAAACACAAGGAATGGACATTAGACCAGTGGAAATCTGAGCTTTGGTCTGATGAGTCCAAATTTGATATCTCTGTTCGGGATTTATACAAAATTGGAAGGCATACTGAACCAGCATGGCTACCACAGAATCCTGCAGCGACATGCCATCCCATCCGGTTTGCGTTTAGTTGGGCCATCATTTATTTTTCAACAGGACAATGACCCCAAACACACCTCCAGGCTGTGTAAGGGCTATTTGACCAAGAAAGAGAGTGATGGAGTGCTGCGCCAGATGACCTGGCCTCCACAGTCACTGGACCTGAACCCAATCGAGATGGTTTGGGGTGAGCTGGACTGCAGAGTGAAGGCAAGAGGGCCAACAAGTGCTAAGTATCTCTGGGAGTTCCCAGAAAACCATTTCAGGTGACTACCTCTTGAAGCTCCTCAAGAGAATGAAAAGAGTGTGCAAAGCAGTAATCAGAGCAAAGGGTGGCTACTTTGAAGAAACTAGAATATAAGACATGTTTTTAGTTATTTCACACTTTTTTGTCGTATGAGTAGATTATTAATAATAATTTATTGCACAATGTTGTGGTGGCAAATTTTATTTTAACCATTATTGATTAATGATTTTAACCATTTGCTTAAAGATTGTTTTAAACCTCCATTCAATGCTGTTCTTTCCTCTTAGACTCTTAACCCTTGTGTTGTCCTTTGGGTCACAGGGACCCGTTCAGTTTATTTGACTTTTTGTATTGCCCTGGCGTTGCGCTTCGGGTCTCTGTGACCCTGGCCAGTGTTCAGTGGTATTTCCCTGCTACCGCGGCGCTGGCCTTTGGGTCTCTGTGACCCATACGTTATTCCGTGGAATTTCCCTGCTACCGCGGCTCTGGCCTTCGGGTCTCTGTGACCCATACGTTATTCCATGGTATTTCCCTGCTACCGCGGCCTTGGCCTTCGGGTCTCTGAGACCCATACGTTATTCCGTGGTATTTCCCTGCTACCGCGGCTCTGGCCTTCGGGTCTCTGAGACCCATACGTTATTCCGTGGAATTTCTCCAATACAGCGGCCCTGGCCTTCGACTCTCTGTGACACATATGTTATTCCGTGGTATTTCTCCAATACAGCGGCCCTGGCCTTCGGGTCTTTGTGACCCATACGTTATTCGGTGGTATTTCGCCGCTACCGCGGCTCTGGCCTTCGGGTCTCTGAGACCCATACGTTATTCCGTGGTATTTCTCCAATACAGCAGCTCTGGCCTTCGGGTCTCTGAGACCCATACGTTATTCCGTGGTATTTCCCTGCTACCGCGGCTCTGGCCTTCGGGTCTCTGAGACCCATACGTTATTCCGTGGTATTTCTCCAATACAGCGGCCCTGGCCTTCGGGTCTCTGAGACCCATACGTTATTCCGTGGTATTTCTCCAATACAGCGGCTCTGGCCTTCGGGTCTCTGAGACCCATACGTTATTCCGTGGTATTTCCCTGCTACCGCGGCTCTGGCCTTCGGGTCTCTGTGACCCATACGTTATTCCGTGGTATTTCTCCAATACAGCAGCTCTGGCCTTCGGGTCTCTGAGACCCATACGTTATTCCGTGGTATTTCCCTGCTACCGCGGCTCTGGCCTTCGGGTCTCTGAGACCCATACGTTATTCCGTGGTATTTCTCCAATACAGCGGCCCTGGCCTTCGGGTCTCTGTGACCCATACGTTATTCCGTGGTATTTCTCCAATACAGCGGCCCTGGCCTTCGGGTCTCTGAGACCCATACGTTATTCCGTGGTATTTCTCCAATACAGCGGCCCTGGCCTTTGGGTCTCTGAGACCCATACGTTATTCCGTGGTATTTCTCCAATACAGCGGCCCTGGCCTTCGGGTCTCTGTGACCCATACGTTATTCGGTGGTATTTCGCCGCTACCGCGGCTCTGGCCTTCGGGTCTCTGTGACCCATACGTTATTCCGTGGTATTTCTCCAATACAGCAGCTCTGGCCTTCGGGTCTCTGAGACCCATACGTTATTCCGTGGTATTTCCCTGCTACCGCGGCTCTGGCCTTCGGGTCTCTGAGACCCATACGTTATTCCGTGGTATTTCTCCAATACAGCGGCGCTGGCCTTCGGGTCTCTGAGACCCATACGTTATTCCGTGGTATTTCTCCAATACAGCGGCCCTGGCCTTCGGGTCTCTGTGACCCATACGTTATTCCGTGGTATTTCTCCAATACAGCGGCCCTGGTCTTTGGGTCTCTGAGACCCATACTTTATTCCGTGGTATTTCCCTGCTACCGCGGCTCTGGCCTTCGGGTCTCTGTGACCCATACGTTATTCCGTGATATTTCCCTGCTACCGTGGCCTGGCTTGTAGTAGTAACACAGAAAGGGTAGGGAAAGGGGAAAGAAACACACCTTGTTCTCGTCCTACTAAACACTTTTATTATACATACACACACACACACACTGTTGACATTTATCTTCTCGTTTATGTCATCTTTGCTTCGTCTTGTTCTTCTTCTTCGTTTAGACCTCTGTACTCTTTGTACTCGGTTCAGCAGCCGGTTACGACGCCGGCATGGCCCGCTGTGTGACTCTAAATTTGGGGCTGCGTCGTTTTCTCAAACGCGCGGAAAAAGAGGGACGCTCAGCACACGTAACACGCATAGCACGCGTAACACGCATAGCACGCGAGGCACGCGCAGCACGCAATGTCCCCCAAGTGGAAGAGATGGAAGAAAAAAACAGAAGAGGAAGAAGTGGAAGAAGAAGAAGAAGAAGAAGAGGAAGAAAAAGATGTTGATGATGACCAGAGCGACTCTGACGAGGAAGACGAATGGTCATCCGGCGAGTGTGCGTCAGAAGACGACCGAGACGAACCAGGACAAGAACAAGAACAAGAACAAGGACAAGAACGAGGAGCAGACATAGCTGCAGCAGCCCAAGAGGGTGTACGGCAAAAGGGAAGAAGAAGCAGAAGCAGAAGAAGAAGCAGAAGAAGAAGAAGCAGAAGCAGAAGAAGAAGATGAAGAAGCAGAGGAAGAAGAAGAAGGGCAAGACGACGGGCAGGATGAGCAGGACGAGGAGGAGATCGAAAGGTTTGTGTCGAGAAACGGCGAAATCGAATGGTCCTCTAAGACGTATCATCCCAGTCGCCCTCGACCACATTTCCGTGGCACAGCACAAGAACGAGAAGGAGAAGGAGACCAAGACCAAGAACAAGAACAAGAACAAGACCACAGATGCGTTAACGCTCTAGAGAGCCCGGGACCCACAGAGTACACAGCCACACGTGTCCGCGACATACTCTCCACGTTCGACCTGTTGGTCACGCGGCGCATACTAGAGATCGTGGTGACCGCCACGAACCTCGAGGGCCTGAGGAAATGCGGCAACAACTGGAAAATGACAGACGTCACGGAGCTGCGCGGCTACCTCGGGCTGCTGCTCCTCGCCGGCGTGTACAGGTCCCGAAACGAGGCCCTGGAGAGCCTGTGGCACGAGGAGAGCGGCAGGGCCATTTTCCACGGCACAATGTCGCTCAAGCGATTCCACGCGCTCTCGCGAGTGCTGTGATTCGACGACCGCGAGACGAGAGGCGCCAGATGAGCCTCGGACAAACTGGCCGCCATACGAGAAGTGTAGGCCCCCAGGTTCGGCGGCTGCCTCGCCTCTACAACCCGGGCCCCGACGTGGTGTGTGTGTGTGTGTGTGTGTGTGTATATATGTGTGTGTGTTTTTTGTATGTTTTTGTAACTTTTCCATCGTCACTCTTCTCCTCCCACGCTCATCGTTCTCCTCGTTGTCCGTCAAGTCCACCAAGGTCGATGCTCCTTCTGCCAGTACATGCCCAGCAAGCCCGCCAAGTACGGACTCAAGTCGTGGGTGGCCAGCGACGCCGGTCCAGCTACGCGTGGAACATGCAGGTCTACACGGGCAAATCTGTGAGCGGCGAGCCCGAGAGGAATCAGGGCGCCCGAGTGGTGATGGACCTGACCGAGGGCCTGCGGGGCCCACGCAACGTCACGTGCGACAACTTTTTCACCTCCTACGAGCTGGCCCGGCGGCTCCTCCATGAGGCACCTCACCGTGGTGGGCACGATGCGCAAAAACCAAGCCCGAGCTGCCGGGCAAGGGCCGCGCGGTCTTCTCGTCCAGGTTCGCCTTCACGCCCACCGTCATGCTGATGTCCTACGTGCCCAAGAGGAACAGGAACGTGGTGCTGCTGAGCACGCTGCACACGGGGGACGCGGGTCAGCGCCTCCAGGGCCGCCAAGCCCGACATCATCCTGCACTACAACAGCACCAGGGGCGGCGTGGACAACCTGGACAAGCTCGTCGGCACGTACAGCTGCCGCAGGAAGACGGCGCGCTGGCCCCTCGCCGTCTTCCACAACATCCTCGACGTGTCCGCCTACAACGCCTTTGTGCTCTGGCGAGAGCTCAGACCCAAGTGGCTGCGCGGCAAGCTCAACAGGCGCAGGGCTTTCCTCGAGCAGCTGGGCAGGGCGCTCACTCCGCTCATCGAGAGACGCTCGCGTCTCCTTCGCACGCAGGCGTCTGCCGGGCTCGTCAAAGCCGTGGCTGCGAGGTCAGGCGCGCCCAGGTCAGGCGCTGGTGTCAGGCGAGCCCGACAAGACCAGCGAGGAGACGAGGAGGAGGAGGAAGACGACGAGGAGGATGAAAACGACGAGGAGGATGACGAAAACGACGAGGAAGATGACGATGAGGAAGCAGAACCGAGAGCGCCGAGAGTGCCCAGCAAGCGAAAGAGGTGTCAGCTCTGTCCAAAGAAAAAGGACCGCAAGACACACACCGTGTGCGGTGGCTGCCAGAGATACGTCTGTGGGAGCGGCACACAGCCCTACTGTGCGGACTGTGTGAGACAGTAGCCTCTTGGCTCGCGCGGCGGTTTGAGCTTTGTCTTTGCCTTTACGCTGCACAAAGGGTCCCGGAGACCCGAAGGACAGAGGCCGCGAGGCTAGTAGCAAATGCATAGAATCACAATAAGCGAGGGTCCCTGGGACCCGAAGGACAGAGGCCGCGAGGCTAGTAGCAAATGCATAGAATCACAATAAGCGAGGGTCCCTGGGACCCGAAGGACAGAGGCCGCGAGGCTAGTAGCAAATGCATAGAATCACAATAAGCGAGGGTCCCTGGGACCCGAAGGACAGAGGCCGCGAGGCTAGTAGCAAATGCATAGAATCACAATAAGCGAGGGTTCCCCTGGGACCCGAAGGACAGAGGCTGCGAGGCTAATACAAAAAGTGAATAAACTAAACAAGGTCCTGTAACACGAAGGACAATACAAGGGTTAATCATGAAAATGTTTCCTGAGGTAATATATCAAGTTGGAAGTAGGGTCATTTTCTCATAGAATTCTATGGAAGCCAGTATCTTTTTGCTACCAGACTTCGCCCCCTGCTGGGAATTAGATAGAATGCAGGTTTAAAGTATTTAAACATTGGCTTCACTTTTTAGACATGCAAACTCTTTTCATTATTTTTACAGTCTATACATGCAAATCATCTGTTTAAGCTTTCAACTCTAATTAAAAAATTGGACCCTGTGCTAAAGCCCTTATTTGGCTATCTATAGACCACAACACTAATGAGTTTTGCTGATGGTGTGTGTTGGTGCCCCTTTGTTTCTCAATTCAATTTTCTAATTATTTTGTCATGAAACTATAGTAGGCTAGTAAAGGCTGTTTTTAGGGTTAAATTGTGGTGGCATATTTTACTTTTAATATAATTGCTTAAAGAGGATGCAGGGCCTACTCTGCTAGACTACTTTATCATAGCTGAGAAATATTTACATTTGATTTTGAATTAAGCTGAATTTTAAAACTTTTATCCACATTTTTCATAACTATCACTAATAAATGGTAAATTGATAGGTAATTAAACCCAAAGGCATAATATCATAAGTATCCCTAACTGTTGATTGGGATTGAGAGTGCATTGACATGTCTCCACCATGGATGTAAGATAAAATAAGATAGACTTTATTAATCCCACACTGGGGAAATTCCTGTGCTACAGCAGCTCAAAAGAAAAAAAAAAGTGTACACACATCAGAATAACATAAATATACATTAAGTCGACATAGGAGAAAAAATTGTAGGAATTTTTTGTCATTAGCAGCAGGGTTTGTGTATCAATGAACACAAGATGAAACGAATAAAGACGTTTTGAGAATCAAACCAACGTTTAGTCGTTGAGTATTTATTATATTCGCAAATATAGAGAAACGCAATTTCACAGGTACATTCTGCACTTCTAAAAAAGTCTTTCTAAACTATAGTCTAAACATCACGCATTATATACTGAAAAAAACTCTGTTAAAGCCAACCTCCTCAACTTATTTTTAGCGTGCTGACCATTTGAGTAATTACCATAAACAGTCAAAATGAGTTTACAGCCCCCCTTCTGCTACTGTTCCTAACCTTAGCCTAAACACCTGTTTCCAGCAGGAGACAGAAACAGACACAGTTCAGATAGTTGTCATTCCCTTCTTCACCTTATCTGTTAAAATAAACAATGTGAGGAGGTGCAGCTAGAAAAAGAAAATAATTGCAACTGGCTCAAAGTTCAGATGCCAGCAGTCTCACTCTGGTGCCATAAAGTCTACACATGAAGAAACAAAATCTTGTAGAATATTATGCAATCATTAACAATAAGGTTAAAATAAAATTTTGCCATTACAATTCACCCTTTTGATTACAAAATAATCATGCAAAATAAATTTTACTTTTAAAGATTCAAACGTATCATAGAATAAATCACAAAAACAAACTTTACTTCTTAACCTGTTAACACCCACCTGTTTTGCCTGATTTTCGCCTATTTCTCGTTCCCAAAGGAAAAAGCTTATAACAGAAGAACTGTAAGGCCAAAATACATGTGTGAGGCTTCATTTGAAACCTAAATTCTTCTACTTTATGGACATTTGCTTGATTAGCATGTGATTAAAACACAACATACACTACAGCAGTTCAAACATGGTTCAAAATAGTTATTTTGGTCCGGTCTAAAAAAACGTAATTTTTGAAAAAAAATAACAAAAAAATACTTTGTGCCACACTATGCAGGACACAACACATACCTCCTCGACCTTGTCATGAAGACCTATATAAAGTTTCAGAACTCTAGTCCTAACCTAATGGGAGCTAGGGAATTTTCAGTATTTGGTATAACAGATGTCACTGGCGTGCCAAAACCTCTCAAAACTTCTCCAAGTGACCAAATGTTGCTAAATGCTTTTACTCACGTCTATGCTATTAGAAAAAACATACTAAATACTTAAATGACTTACAAAACCTTTTTACATTCATTCAAACACTGTTGATCATATTTTTTTCTCATAAATCACATGTATGCGCATGCTGGCTCTAGAGAGGCGGGGCTTAGGTCTGCTACCCATTAATTTGGACTGGTTCCCATTGGATATTCCTATCATGCTATGTACCGTTGGAAAGTGAATGTGATTGGCTACAACTGCCATGATTGACATGTTGATAGCCAATGACAGCTTCTTTCTAAGATGGCTGCTCAGAGAGATGACGCAGCATATTGACGCTCCACAGTGGGAGCGCTTGTTCCGTGTACGGGGCTGTCCCGTGGTGAAAACTTAACAGAAAAAGGTGGGGATAGTTTCATTGTGTAGGCAGCAACCTGAGGAAAACAAACATACCCAGCAACACGGTGCAGAGCAAGGGGAAATATCTTATTTCAGACGGAATGGTGTGAAGTGTGAACATTTACTTCAAATGTACCCATGCGCATGTATAGTTCAAAGTCCGTTGACAACCCATGGTTAAACCCCAAGTACTGCAAACCTGTACGGCAAAGTCGTTCAATGCATAGTACATGTGTCAAATTTTTCATAAAGCTGTAATTAAATTATCCAATACCATCAGATGCTTTCTATTTTTGGTTATTAACATAAATCATTTGAAGCACGCTCAGTGCGATTACCAAAACCCTCACAGAGTGAAAGTTGAGAAGAGACAGAATAAAACTGACCCCCCTCGTCTCTAACATCTTTAAGTGCTGTCAGAGCACAAATACTTCAGTTATTCAATGTGTGTGGTTTTACTGGAATAGCTTGTTTCTGTGAGTGAGGAAATAATAATAATAATAATAATAAATTGAATTTATATAACGCTTTTCAAAGACTCAAAGTCGCTTTACAGGGAAGGTAAATTATAAAAACAAAACAAAACAGAACAAAACAAAACAAAACAAGTTTCATGCCCAGATGAAAAGGGACGAGGGCGGGGGGCTACGGATAGGCAGAGTTGAAGAGATGGGTCTTGAGGCGGGACTGGAAGATGGTGAGGGACTCAGATGTGCGTATCCCTTGAGGGAGGGAGTTCCAGAGCCTGGGAGCTGTTCTGGAAAAGGCTCTGTCCCCAAAACTGCAGAGTTTGGACTTTTGGATGGAGAGGAGACCGGCTGAGGTGGATCTGAGGGACCGTGAGGGTTGGTACGGGGAGAGGAGGTCAGTGAGGTATGAGGGGGCCAGATGGTGGAGGGCTTTGTAGATGAGGACCAGGATTTTGTAGGTGATCCGGTGGAAGATAAGAAGCCAGTGGAGTTGTTTTAGGACTGGAGTGATGTGGTGCCAGGATTTGGAGCAGGTGATGAGGCGGGCGGCTGAGTTCTGGACCAGTTGGAGTCTGTTGATGTTGGTAGAGCTGATGCCGAGGAGAAGTGAGTTGCAGTAGTCCAGTCGGGAGGAGATGAAGGTGTGAATGAGTCTTTCAGCAGCGGGGGGTGTGAGAGAGGGTCTGATTTTGTCGATGTTGCGGAGGTGAAAGAAGGAGGTTTTAATGACTTGACGGATGTGAGGCTCAAGGGAGAGGGTAGAATCAAAGATAATGCCAAGGTTGTGGACCTGGGGAGATGGGGGGACAATGATGCCATTGATGGTAAAAGTGGGGTTATTGGTTTTGCTGAGTGTGGATTTGGAGCCGATGAGGAGGAATTCTGTTTTGTCGCTGTTGAGTTTGAGGAAGTTGTGTTGCATCCAGGTTTTAATAGCTGACAGACAGGAGTTGATGTGGAAGAGGGGAGGATTGTGGGGGGATCTGGTGCTGAGGTAGATCTGGGTGTCATCAGCGTAACAGTGGAAGTCCAGGTTGAAGTGGCGGAGTATCTGACCAAGAGGGAGGATGTAGATGATGAAGAGGAGGGGGCCAAGTACGGAGCCTAGTGGAACACCTTGAGTGACTGTGGCTGTGGCAGAGGTGTGATTATGGAGAGTTGAAGTGGGATCTGTTGAAAAGATAGGAGTGGACCTAGCTGAGTGCAGTACCTTCGATACCGAGGTCTTTGAGTCTGGTGAACAGGATGTTATGGCTCACGGTATCGAAGGCTGCACTCAGGTCGAGGAGGATGAGGATGTTGAGGGAACCGGTGTCAGCAGAGGTGAGGAGGTCATTGAGGACTTTGAGGAGAGCGGTTCCTGTGCTGTGGATGGGGCGAAAACCCGATTGGAGCGGTTTGAATTGGTTATTGGCATGAAGATGGGTTTGTAGTTGTGCGGCGATTATACGTTCCAGGGTTTTAGACAGAAAGGGGAGGTTGGATATTGGGCGGTAGTTGTTGAGGGAGGAGGGATCCAGACAAAGGATTGGGGGGACAGCGGCAGTTTTGAAGGCAGAGGGGACAGTTCCAAGGGACAATGAGGAGTTGAAGAGGTTAGTGAGGTAGGGGCATAGGACAGGGAGGCAGGACTTCAGGGGGGGGGGTCAAGGGAGCATATGGTGGGTTTGGAGGAGCTGATGAGTTTGGAGATTTCAGGAGGAGTGACCGGGTCAAACTGGGAGAGGAGGCAATGAGGAGAAGGGGTCGTGAGGTCAGGAGAGATGGAAGGAGGAGGGCCATGGTAGGTGCTGGATTAGATCCTGGGAGTTCAGATATAGGGGATAGAGATTGGTAAATGTTGTTGATTTTGTCAGTGAAAAAGTGGAGGAATGAGATGCAGAGTTCCGGAGTAGAAGTAGAGAGGGTGTTGGTCCGAGGCTTGATGAGGTTGTTCATTGTGGAGAAGAGGGTTCTGGGGTTTTGGCAGGGGTCAGTGAGGATGGTGGAGAGGTAGGCAGATTTGGCAGCAATGAGGGCGTCTTTGTAGGCAGTGAGGTGGAGTTTATAGGATTCATGATGGACTGTGAGGGATGATTTCTTTGTCAGATGTTCAAGTTGGCGGCCAGTTTGTTTCATTTTCCGGAGTGCAGGTGTGGACCAGGGTGAAGAGGTGTTGAAAGTGACAGTTTTTGTTTTGAGGGGGGCCAGAGTTGAGGGAGGTAGACAAGGTGGAGTTGAGGTAGTTTGTGAGATCATCAGGTGAGGTGAGGGTTGAGTCCAGGTGGAGAGTGGTGGAGAGCAGTTCAGAGAGATGGTGTGGATCGAACCGGAAGTTCTGATTGAAAATAACGGCGAGGCCACCTCCAGTTTACAGAAATGTATAGCCTACATGTCATATATTAAATATGTAGGTGTCACATATTAAATATGTAGGTGTCACATATATACTATTCTACTATAATTACTATAAAATACTAAACACATCTGTAATTTTGGGATCCTAAGTGGTTGTGAGTCCCTCAGGCTGTGGCAAGCAGATCCATATTTAGCTGTCAGTGGAGCTGCTGTCCCCTCTCCTAGGAGAACTACCAGCTTCTTTTCTGGTGTTAACGTTTTTTGGCTATTTTTCCAAGGTGTAAATCTCTGAGTGAAGATAGTTTTTCCCAGTGGAGGATCTTTGTCTGACCCAGTTGTTGGTCACTGAGTCTGTATTTAGTCAGGATCCGTCTCTTCTTCGTATCTCTGACAGTGTGAACATAATGTGTTTAATAACAATTTAGTCTACTTTGATTGCTTTCTCCAATGTTCTAAATATTGGTCTTTTGAATGATTCATAAGAAGCTCATACCTGTGTATCACCGGATGTCCAGTGACAGTGCAGCATGGAGGCACTCAGAATGCCAACGCATGCCTCAACTTGGTTATATGGGCCCAGTGTCTAAAAAAAAGTATGGCTATTTCTACATTCACTGAGGGTGCCTCTGCCATGCTGGCTGTGATTGAGAAATTGTGGCTTCAGAGCACAGACTGTCAATGCAATGAAGGATGACGATATGGTTAGGATCTCAAAAGCCAATAGTGTCCATTCCACCAGTGCAAAGCGGAGCCGTAAAAGTGTAAGCACAGCCAAAATAGTGAAAAGACATCAGCAGGAGATGGAGGAGAGCCCTACACATGGTACTGGCATGGATATGTAGACTGTAAACTAACTTGGGGGAACTAGGCTGTGTAATGGTTGTTTTCTGTCAGTTCGAAGTTTGTGATGTAATGGTCTTCAGTTGAAGGCCATGTTGATGTGTTGTTTTAGATGTTATGATCAGTGATGGATGAAGCAATAATGAGTTTTGGATGTTAACCAGTGTGATACATGGATCTTACTTGGACCTGAAGGGATATGTGTCTGTAATTCATGGCTTTCATTAGAAATTAATGGAATTTTGCTATAAAAATCTTTAAAGCCCGTTTTCTCAAAATGACTTTTCTCTCATACTCCAAGAACGAAATCTCCACTTCAGTAGCACCTTTATACGCCACACTTTCCAGTCTTGTACCTAGTTATATTATGAAGACAATTACAGAGGGATTTGTAAATATATTATTCCTAGCCTGATTTATATAACATTTTATTCCAAAAAACATGGCGAAAATCGTTTTTTTAAGGCTATTGATAGTATCTTGTGATTTACAGGATAACAAAAGTAGATATCCATAAATCCCTCTGTAATTTTTTTCCCCATCTAATATGTGAACACAAACAAAATAATTTTGAACGTGGCTTTATTCAATACTCAGATTTAGTTTTTTTTAATATATGCAAATTAGCGCATTTTTCATTAAATAATGCCTAATTTGCATATTTAAACATTAAATTACAGAAAACTTGTAATACATTTTCTTCTCATCTTAATGTAAGTAATCAACTACCAGAGTTTCATGGTGATATCTGCTAGTTGAAAAAAATTCCCTATTCACCTGTAGTGTCTCGCCTTAAAAAAAAAAAAGGAACTTTCCCCGACTTATAAAGCACACAACAAAATAGACTTGATCTGTATACTTAACTTGGTTCAATGTTAACAATATTACTGTTTAGGAATAATTTACTTTCTTTTATCAATAATCTATCAGTTAAGTTTGTGTGGTCATGAGTAACCTCATAAGTTACAAAAACCCTAATTAGCCCCAATTTAGTAGCATTTGTATGCCAACCATCCTAATGCCTGATGTTGGAACATAAGAATGGACGTAGAGTTAACCATTACAGTAATATTATCTCTGTGGTACCCATGTTCTTCTCTAGTGTTCCTAGTATGTTTCTGTATGTAAATGTTGGGAGAAATGGTTACACTTGATTTATCATACTTTTCTAACAACAAAAAATGCAAAGACCATAAATGCAATAAAAATCATAAATGCAGTAATGAAGAATAAACACAATACAAATGTGGAAATTCCCAAATCTTGTTGAAGGGTACCTTTTTTCAGTCTTTTTCTGTCTAGCTGCTCCATGTGTGTGTGTGTGTGTGTGTTTCAAAGCACTCTGCTCTGAGAGTGTGTGTGTTTGTCTCAGAGGAATGTCAGATGTTCCTCAGTGAAAAAAACAAAACAAAACAAAGAATGTGCTGGAAGTGTATCAGAGCTGACAGAGCTGCAGCAGAATGAGTGTTTCCAGGAATGTGCTGTGATTGTCAGAAAAGAGATCAGTATCACTGCTGTCTTCTGAAAAGATTTTAAGCAGCAGGCTACGATACCAGCATGTAGCTTCTGTTTTATTTCCCTTAGAAAACTCTCCATTTTCCTCCTCTCTCAATGTTCCAAAACAGTGAGAAAACTCTAGTTTCCTCTGTCGATTCAGAGATAGCACATAGGTGACTCAGCAGGAATGTTGTTGCAAAAACAGTGAGAAAACTCCAGTTTCCTCTGTCGATTCAGAAATAGCACGTAGGTGACTCAGCAGGAATGTTGGTCACTTGTTGCAGGTTGTAGAAAAACCTGTCCTCTCCTCCTCCGGAACCTTTTCCCATGTGATGCTTGTACCCAGGTGGCTCTCCCTCTGCACCTTTCACTGCCATGTGTCACTGGAAGGATCTCGATTTTACTCTGTCTCCGTCTAGATTGCCAATCCTTCCTCAAGTTATCACCACGGAATCCCCAGGCTTGAGCTTACACAGCTGTCTTTCAGCTGGTTGAGAAAGACCTGCTGAAACCTGGATTATTATGGTGGAAAGAGCAGAAGAAAGTTCTCACGCAATATCCTAACCTTTCATATTCCCTATACTGCGGTGGAGGAAATAGGTATCTTTTGCGGGCCTCTCCCTACCTATGTCAAAAAGAAATTCTTTAGAGCAAAATTCTTTAGAGCAGGTCAGAATCAACAAAACAAAAAATATTTTTGCATTATTATTGCATCCCCTTATACTACTGTGTCAATCAGGGAGTAGATGATCCTTTCAATATGGTTGAACTATCAATTTTGTCAATTTTGTTTTATCTGTGTTTTCACCTGAACAGATTTGTAATGTACTATTGTTACTAACAGAGTAAAGCTATTGAAATGTAACTATTCTAGCACTTTGTTTATTCAAGGTCTTTTATAAACTATAGCTACAGTGATGTCACAACAAATGTTTCAAACGTCTTTAGAAAAATCAACCTAAAATAATTATTTAACACTATTTATTTTTGCTACTTTTTCCCTACTATTTATTAAACCCCTTATTTATCATTGCTACTACTATATCCCTTCTATTTGAGGCATGACAAAGCTCATGACTCAAAAAGCAATATAACCTATAAATATAAATATAGCTTGTGTCTTATCTGTGTGTGTGTGTGTGTGTGTGTGTGTGTGTGTGTGTGTGTGTGTGTGTGTGTGTGTGTGAGTATTCTCCTCCTCTGGCTGTCCTCTCTCAAAGAAAGAAGGATTTCTCCAGGGTACATATAAACACACTGTTATTCTCTTTGTAATCTATGGCATCACTAATTAAAAACTAAATTTATTCCTGACAAAGGTGTGTCAAGGTGTAAAACTTACCATCAACCAGAACTATAAAACGATATTTTACTGTCTTTTCCACTGGAAGACTGAGGGAAAAAAAAGTTAAACAAAACAACAGAGAAACAAAACAATTAACATTCCCTTAAGAATGTAGTTTTTAGCTTTGGGAAACATTGGGTGCTTGAGCATAGACCAACTGCATTTACTGCTTCAAGGTCCTGAACAAAACAAAACTTCAACATTTATAATGAGATGATTCTTCTTATTTATTTTACTGAGAAAATAGGTGTACGTACTGTAGAATCTAAACATGGAACTATGAACCCCATCCGTCAATAGAGTTAAACCCGTCGGATTTCTGTCGATTGCTTCCTGTCGATTGCTTCCTGTTTTAGCGTGTACCAATGTTTCTGGGGCCTGTAGTCCAAACGCAGCTTGGTGACTACAGGTTGACAATTTTTTAATCAATCCACGTCACATTTTGTGTGTTTTGCCCATAGATTACGCTGTACCTGAGACAAAAAAGTGGTGAAACATCAGTAGATACAATTTTTTTTGACCGTGTTGTAGTCACAGGTTCACTGAATATGTAAACACTGTGAATACACTGTTGTATGAGTTTTCTATAATACATTTTATAATATAAAAATAAACACATTATCAGTAGTGTCAGTCCAGTCAGTCATTTTTTACAAATAGTCACAAGGTGTCCTAGGTCTGTCTTGGAGACAAAGAAACATGATTTAGTTTATCAGTCAAGGTGACAGCAACTGGACATGTGTATATGCCCATAGACAAAAGGAAAGTCATGCTCATCCTTTGATTTGTTCAAAAAAACTTTTCAACGTAATCTTCATCAGGGTCAAAAGTGACAAAAGAAATGCATGTAATATTTGTGACTGCTTGCACTCAGCTACAGGTGTCACAATTTGTGTTGTGCAGGAGATTAACAGACTGACATGGTACTTGTTCCATTAAAATTTGTAAAGAAATGCGTACTTTTAGGCTGTAACAAAGACATGTCAGCCAAAGACTGATTTTTATCAAGCCACACAACTTTAAAACCAGTGGACAAAAGAATAAACATCCTTAAGACCAGTGGGTGAAAGAATGACTTCAATTTCAAATAGAAATTTTCAAATCTCTGCCTAAGAAATTTTGCGGACACACAGGTTTGAGTAAATACCATAAACAGTCAAAATGAGTTTACAGCCCCCCTTCTGCTACTGTTCCTAACCTTAGCCTAAACACCTGTTTCCAGCAGGAGACAGAAACAGACACAGTTCAGATAGTTGTCATTCCCTTCTTCACCTTATCTGTTAAAATAAACAATGTGAGGAGGTGCAGCTAGAAAAAGAAAATAACTGCAACTGGCTCAAAGTTCACATGCCAGCTGTCTCACTCTGGTGCCATCAAGTCTACACATGAAGAAACAAAATCTTGTAGAATATTAAGCAATCATTAACAATAAGGTTAAAATAAAATTTTGCCATTACAATTCACCCTTTTGATTACAAAATAATCACGCAAAATAATTGACTTTTAAAGATTCAAACGTATCATAGAATTAATCACAAAAACAAACTTTACTTCTTAAGATTCAAACTTATGGATATACATGTCTATTGCTTAAATGTTTTTTCCAAAAAGGGTACAAAAAAAACTTTTTTAATAGTAGCAAGCGTTCACGTCTAAGTAAAAAATAAAACAAAATTGATCAGTCTTACACAGTATCTGAAACAGAATCCCAAACATTATCATATTCAGAAAGACAAAATAAGTCAGAAGACTCAGTGTCCTGTAGTGCCTGATACTGAATCATAATCAACATGAAAACAAAGAAATAATTTTCTTGATTAGTGTAACAACATAGCAAACACAAATCCAAAGACCAAACATAATCTGCCAAAAACCCTGGACATGAATCATCAGACCAGTGTATCATCATTTGTGTAAGAGATGTGTTAAAAATATACATAGTATAAGAAATGGAAAAATCAAATGAGTTATAATAATAATAATAATAACAATAATAATAATAATAATAATAATAATAATAATAATAATAATAATAATAATAATAATAATAGTAATAAAACAACCATATTTACACAATAAACCTTTGGGGTGGCTGTGGCTCAGTGTTAGGTGGTCGCCTGCCAATCGGAAGGTTGGCGGTTCGATCCCTGGCCCTGCAGTCCCATGTCGAAGTGTCCTTGGGCAAGACAGAGGGCGTTTCCCAATATGTGTTCTTCTATTGACTTGTGTTCTTGTGTCCCTGTGAAACGTAATCTCGGGTTGCCAAAGTACTGTCCCAATACACAAGTTCACATTTCACCAAGAACAGTTAAAATTCCCGGATGTATTCTTGACACGCCCATTTACCGAGGATACATCGGTTGGTAACTTGTATGAACTTCGCAGCACCTGTATCCCAGCATTCATTTCGGCATTCAATGATGGTTGGATTTCCAGTACATAGACAGCCCAAAAACGGCACAATTTTAACAATTTTCGCCATCTTATTCCTCACTAAATTCACTTCTGAGAACATTTTAGGCGAGGAGTGAACCGTTTATATTTCTAATATAGGCAGTCTTGCAAAAATCTTTGCCGAATTGACAATTTGCTCCAAAGTTTTTCGGAATTTTCGGAGCTCCATAAAATGACGCGGCCGCCAGCTTGCGCCTGCCGGGGCCGCTTGCTCGGCGCTCGGACAGTCACACTCGGAGATCCCGCTGTAGGACCCCGGAGGTCTTTTAGACCGGTCCTGTAAATAAGAGGCTTTTATTTCGCCGTTTCGGATCGTTTGTGTAAATACCACAACACATGTGGTTAACTGTCTTTTCGGAGTTAAACTCAACACACACACACACACACACACACACACACACACACACACACACACAAACACACACACACACACAAGGCAGAGGAGAGATATAGCCTACCATAGATAGACTGTAAAGGCCTATTATTAGTCTATGAGATACACCCGTTTCTTTTCGGGAGACTTGTTTAAATTATGCCATATGCTATAGCCTACATTATATTTTGTAGTACATATTTTTGGTGTATTTGTTTTCTGATTTATTAGAAGTTGAGTTTCAGTCTTTATGATAAATGAACAGTTGTACATAAAGTGGTAACATGCTATGACATGTTATGTAGACTAAAGGGGAGACACCAACCTTTATAATTTGAATTTCTAATTTCCATCTCCCTGGGCATATACAGTGCACTACAATAATATAGAAATGATAATTCTACATAATACTAATAGGAACACATAGGACACACCAGTGCATATGCATATTTATTTGTTTAATTTAAACTGACTTAAACTTAGCCTATATGCTAATAATAGTAGGGATCGCGTTCCACTCTTTTGAATAAGTAAGGGGTGTTAAAATTAAAGCTCAATTAGTTTTATTTTTCAATATTATTGCAAGAGTTGTAGCATTATGTGGTTTTCTTGTCCGGAGATTGTTTTAATACAAAGTGGTTATATTGTTGTGGTTTTTATTTCTAGCTGGTATTTTGGAGCCCTGGAGGTAGCCTCTGTGCTGGGAGTGTTGAGCAATAACAGGAAGAACGCATCGTCTCAAACTGTTAACAGGGTTTTCTGTGCTTGTGAACTTGCGAGTTAATTCTTCCAAGAACAACCAGCAAGAACGTTCTCCCCAAGAACACAAGTCCGTAGTTTGCATTCTTGGTATTGAGAAACGCCCACTGAACCCCGAGTTACCCCCGATGCTGCTGGTGAGTGTTTATCTGAGGGTTTCCTCCGTCAACTCATCCCCATGGCTAAATGATATAATCCGCTGTTTCCGGCGTACATGTCGGAGGGCGGAACAACAGTGGAAATCCTCCAAGCTTCATGTTCACCGGCTGTATTACAAAGACCTTTTAACTGAATACAACAACATGGTTAAGGAGGCGAGGACATCTTACTTTGCTAACCTCATTTCTTCCAGTAAACGTAACCCTAAAGTCCTTTTTGAAACCATCAACAATATTGTCAATTCTGCTGCTCCTGATTTTTTGTACATCACTATCACTATTAAAAGAGACTGGCTTTTTAGCGTATCCTCTGAAAAGTTGAGTAAGGATCATGGCTCTGTAAGGATGGGTGGTGCTGGATTGTGAAATTCAATCTATCCCCCAGAATAACATCGCATTGACTAAAAATTGTATTGAGAAGATAATTGATGAGGCCAAGGGATGTGTCGTTCAGATCCAGATACTTTTTGCCATCTCCGGGGATAAAGAATTCAGTGGGAGAGTTGTCGCTCAGCGCAGAGAGGGGTTGATATTCTTGATATTTTTTATCCTCTACGGATAATTGTGTCATGGGAGCTGAAAAGAGCTCCAGTTCCACCAGGGTGCACTTGGGGGATTTCTGATGTAAAAGAGCCATTTTTTAAAAATGTATTAAAATATGTCAGAGCTCTGCACAGACTTCCTCCTCTTAGGACCGCCTCTCCTGACTGATTTGCTCCTTTTACGCGCCGTGACTATTTCATGACCTGGCGTGAGACCGGGTTGGTTTGGAGACACATGAAAGCACGTATCACTCTGAAGCTACTGTGCTCAACGAGCTGCAGGTGTTGCCATGAGCCACTCCCCTGTCCAAAAGCACTTACAGGCGGTGAGTCTCTCAGTAGCCTCGCGCAGCAGTCCCAGCCATCAAAATATTCAAGGAAATCCCATCCAAACTTGAATTTTTTTGTCAAAAGCAACTAGCGAATTTTTCTGGTGTTATTGGAGACTTTATGGTGTTTGGAGACACGTGAAAGCACGTATGTCACGGGGCGGAGGTGGATGTTTTTATTGTGAGCATTCTTTTATTGGATTTGTTTTGTTTTATCGTTGGCTGTGGTTTTATCTTCTTTTTATTGCATGCTTTTATTTTGAAATGTGTGTTTTTTAATGTTTACTTCTGCCATCGGACATGCAGTAATCAGGGTAAGGATTTACACCTGGGAGCCAGAGAATGGACTGGATGTTGGATATAAAAAAAGGACAGAATAGCAGCAGAGGGCGATCCAGGAAGACGTGGAGATACGACAGAACACTCGGAACGAGTGGCGAAGCAGATGGGAGATTAGACAAAGACACAAAGGGAAACAACCTTAGAGCGGCCTGAAGCAAGCCAAACACCGAACGCTAGCGGAGAAAGTGGGAGAGTGTGGAACTCTCCCTTCCGCGTAAGTCCCGTTTTTGAGACCGGTGTTAGGTGGGGATAAACGTGAAGAAGTGATAACAGTTGCTGAGGACGTGTTACTGGCCGGAGTGTTTTCTGTTGCAGGTTATACCCGAGGAGGGCCGCATAAGGAGAAGAAACTGGTTGTCAGCAGAACCCTGTGGACTTTGTGAAGTCAAGTCTCCCATTCTGTTTGGACTGCTTTAGTTGATTTTTAATTAGTTGGTTTTAGTTTTTTTAATTCCCTTTTTTTAGTACATTTTATTGTTTTATCCTTGTTAAAATAAATGTGGTTTCTTAACTTTTTGTTTTATTCATTCTTTCAAAATACACCGTTTTTACTGCTCTCCCCTGGAACAAAGAACCTGTTTTTAGTCTTTTACTTGTTGTAGTTTTAAAGAGGTCCTAGGCCTCAACAAAACCTAGGTGGCGTTGTCGGCCCTTTTTACCCTTATATTTATATATTTTATCATTTGCTTATATATTGGATATTTTAACTTGAAACGTTGCCCCTAAAAATTCCCCCTTTATTACACGTATCACTCAGCATTTACAGTGCTCAACAAGCAGCGGGTGCTGCCGTGAGCCCCTCCCCCGTCCAAAAGCACTCACAGGCGGTCAGTCTCTCAGTAGCCTTGCGCAGCAGTACCAGCCTGCAATCACAGCAGAGGCCCTGGTTTACAGAGCGGGCTGTAAATGTAAATGTTTCTTCACTCTCACACAAAATAATTAACTTTTAGGACAGCCAATAGCTACTTTCCTTACTTACTGGGTGAGAAATCGGAGATAGTGTGCCACGAAGCTATTGATGCTGAAGCGGTATTGCTGAATTTAGGAGTTATTGAGAGACAATGGCAAGCAAAAAGTTGACACTTAGTGAAGTGATGGGTCTCCTATTCGCTGATCCTGATTCTGAAGGGGAAAATCCACCTTTGGGAGATGACGATCGGTCGATTAGTGAGCGTGCTAGTAGAAGCGGGGATGGTGTAGGCCTGGCAAACTCGATTCCTTTTTAGGATTCAGGTTATTCTGAGTCACTCACTAAACTGATCCGGGTTGTGCGAATCACTTGAGTCAGTATTGTATGCTACATCCAAGGCGATCTTTTGATTTGGATAAAATGCCATATTTTCATTTAGAATCTTTTAATTTTATTTGAAAAAAATATCCATAAATATAAATGGTCTGAAAGAAAACCGAATATTCATTTAAAAATGACATGGAATTATATTTTTTAACTTTAATAGGACTGACAAATAAGAAAGACATCTGGACTCTGAACATTTACAATGACTTAAAATCTATTTAATTTAATTCCATGCGCCCCGTTTTCATGTATGCACTGTATGCATTTAATGTTTTCAATGTGTATGTGCATCTTTATTTGAATAATAAAGTTTTGTGAAGTAAAAAAAAAAAAACATGAGCTGTCGGCGAGGCGAGCTTATAATGTTTCGGACTGTCTGCTCGACCTAATTGCATTTTAATATACTACATTTATACTCTTGTTATGAATTGATACTATAAATATATTGAATTGAATTGAAAATTGAACTCAGCAGAGAGTTTATTTTTGATTGGTGATGGTTTTACCCACCCCTGATGCCTTGGCCACGCCCCCTTTCACAGCTAATGAACTGTATGACGTAGAGTCTTGTGTGAGGTATCACTGAACTCAGCAGGGCGTTCCCTTTTCATTGGTGATGATTTGCAGTGTCTGAGTGCCTGTTATGGTTTTGGGGTTTTGTCTTATTTTGGTGGTCTGTTTTCTGTTTTGTATTTTGCTCAGTTTCCTGTTTTATTTTGACAGTCTTGTTTTCTGTTTCCCTACCGTGTTCAGTCCTGTCTTCTAGTCCGTTAGTTTAGGTCAGTAGTTTCTTTGTCTGGTTTTCCTTTGTTTTGTTATTCAGTTATTTTGTTGCTTTACTGTGAACATTAGTTTTGCCTGCTGGATTTTGGAACCCTTTTTGTTGGATAGACTCTTTGTTTTAATAAATCCTCGAGCTCTACCTGCTGCCTGCCTACCAGCTTTATCTCTACATTTTGGGTCCACCATTTCCTGCTCCTCCCTGCAACGAACATAACATTATGATCTGACCACCATGGACCCAGCAGAGGCAGTTGAGTACGAACTCTTTGACCTAACCTGCAGGCTTATTTGCGCTGTGAGGAAGTGGAGAATGGTTAGAGGTTGGGAGGCCAAGGAGGCAGTTCTCCAGGCTGCTCGCCAAGACGCCTCCGCTTATCCCTGGCTCTGGAGCTCCCTCCCGGACTGGATTCAAGACTTCCTGGAGTCTCCTAGCGGTGAGCCCAAACCCCGCTCTGCGTCCCCCCAAGTGACCTTCCCAGTGCTGTCTAGTGTCCCCAGGCCGACCAGTGCCCACAAACTGACTTGCAACCCTTCTGTTCCCGAGCTGACGTGCAGCTCTCCTGACCCTGGGCTGACTTGCAGCTCTCCTGACCCTAGGCTTGCTAGCAGCCTCTCTGCGTCCCGGTTAGCCAGCCACCACCCTGAGTCCCAGCTAGCTAGCAGTCCACCTGAATCCAGTCTAGCTAGCAACCTCTCAGAGCCCCAGCTAGCTAGCTACCTCTCAGAGCCCGAGCTAGCTAGCAACCTCTCAGAGCCCCAGCTAGCTAACAACCTCCCAGAATCCAGGCTAGCTAGCAACCTCCCAGATTCAAGGCTAGCTAGCAGCCTCCCTCATCCCCGGCTAGCTGGCAGCCCCCCTGATTCTCCGCTAGCTAGCAGGCCCCCTGACTCCAGGCTAGCTAGCAGCCTCTCAGAATCCCGGTTGGCTAGCAGCCTCTCCGAACCCCGGCGGCTGGCTATCAGCCTCTTAGATCCCCAGCTGGCTAGCAGCATCCCTGGTTCCCGGCTGGCTAGCAGCCCTCCTGTACCCCGGCTGGCTAGCAGCGTCCCTGGTTCCCAGCTGGCTAGCAGCCTCACAGATCCCTGGCTGGCTAGCCGCTTCTTTGTGTTTCCCTTGTCCTTTGTCAGATCATTTTGTGTGTTACCCTACCGTGTTCAGTCCTGTCCAGTCCCTAGTCTTCTAATTAGGGGGATTTACGGGGACAGAAATCCCACTTGTCATGCAGTGATCCCTAAGGCACATTCTATCAAATTCTCATCTTAAAACGTATCTGTTTAGGCAGGCTTTTATGTGATTAATGTTTGATGCTGTACTGGTTTGATTTTTTCTTTTTCTTTTTAAATTTGTTTTTTTTATAAATTTTGTAAGGCGTCCTTGAGTGCCATGAAAGGCGCCTTTAAATAAAATGTATTATTATTATTATCAGGGTGCACTACAAGTCTCACCCAAGGGCGCTATACTTCGCGGCATAACCAAGTACTCAGAGGGCTGGCATCAATATTGGAACCGAAGCGAACCACCACAAACAACCTTCCACAAACATCAGCAGGACAGGTCAACTTCACAAATTTCGTACCAGCTGGCCAACATCAAGAGCATCACACCACACCTAAGGATGCAAGAATCCTGCAGTCAGCACGGGGTTGGAAACTGGAAGTGGACCTTGATAAGAAGCTTGTGTTTCCGCCAGAAATAGTAGCTACTGCACTCCGGCCAGATATGGTCCTGTGGTCTCCAGCAACAAAGCTGGCATATGTTGTGGAATTAACAGTACCATGGGAAGATGGGGTTGAAGAGGCTTATGAGAGGAAAAAGAACAAATACTCAGACCTGGCAGCTGAAGCATCTCAGGGCGGCTGCAAGAATAGCATCTTCCTAGTAGAGCTGGGATGCAGAGGATTTGTTGCCACATCTACCACCAGTTTGTTGAGAAAAATAGGGGTGAAGGGTCGCTCCCTCCAACAGGCCATCAAGTCCATGTCAAGTGCTGCTGAGAAAAGCAGTAACTGGCTCTGGATCAAGCATAAGGACCCCAATTGGGCAGCAAGGTAGAGACAGATGGTATGCGGTCAGGCTTAGGCCTGTCTCAGGGAGAAGGACGCCCCTGCCATGCAGAGTCCATCAGGGATATGGAGGGTATGGCATAGAGGGGGGTGTACCTAGGACGCTAGGTACACTGTTGAGCCCTCTGGAGATGTTGTGGGCTTCAATCAACAAAACGTCGATGAAGCAGGGTGCCCACCTGATGACCCCAATGACATACCTCACCCTCCTTTTCACCACTCTACACCGACTGCTAGTGTCAAGAGTTTCCTACTAAAGGGATTGAAACATCTAGTTCTATTAGCTTTACTATAGTAACACATGGTAATTAATGGCACCATAATTGTATGTCCTTTATGAAAGAGTTGGAGCTTTTATTGATATTTGTTTGGTAGGACTTTTCTGCATAGCAGTGCAAAATGGGTTTCTTGTATTTGATATAAGATATAATATATATTTTAATTCATGAAGGCACATGTTACTGTAACAAACACTTTTACAGGACTAATCTGCTCTCTGCTTTGGAGTCAGTATAATCTCTACTGTTCTACATTATTACTTTATGTTTTACTGGTATCACTAATTACATGCGCATTCTTTGAACTCTAAGCTTAATCATAAAAAAATTATAAGTGACTATTTTCTACCAACACCAACATCTGGTTATTTAGCTATTTATACACCCCAACACTGAAGACTTATGCTGCTTTTGCTGCTGTGCGTTTCTATATTAAATTTTCTAACTATTTTGCTGTGAAAGCATAGACTAGTAAGGGCAAACAGTAGGACTAAATTATTTTACTTTTAATATAATTGCTTCAAGAGGATGCTGAGACCTTTTTTACATTTAATTTAAAATTTAGCTGAATTTTAAACTTGTTAATAAACATCACCAGTAAATCATAAATTGATATTAAACCCAAAGGCATAGTTTATAAGTATCCCTAACTGTTGATTGGGATTAAGAGAGCTGCACAACCTGCGCATTGACGTGTCTCCCCCATGGATGTATAAGGTCTCCACTTTCTCGATGGATGTAAGCCCCATTCACTCGCTTAGTTGTGCATGAACATGTACAAAAGTGAAGCCAACATATTCTGGATACGGGTCCTGTCATCTTTTTGGAGCCAGAGTCTGCGCAGTAGGGATCAGGCATTGGAGCCGCAACACCTAAACACCCGCTCAACCATTGCTAGTCAATCACAGCTGTCAATCAAGATGTTTTTATAGCCTCACATAGCTAATCCAAACCAAACTTATAAGAAAATGAACACTTGAACAAATATCAGTGCGATAAGAAATACCTAAAATAAGAGTAACTACAATCTTTGGTTGAGTAACTGTTGGGTGCTGACGTGTAAGGTAAGCGTATTGTGTCACTTCCGGTGTTCCCGTGTTACAAACGCTAGTTTGCTGCTCCAGCAAAAACTTACTCAACTCTGCTTTATTGTTTAAATTAGCTATTTGCCTGGATTGCATTTGAATTACAATTGTTCTACTCAAGCACTTATATTTAGCTTCATTTACAGCGACTGACTCGCTGAATTTACAATTGATAAAACACTGTTAGCTACTTTAGCTTAGCCATTAGCAATGGCTAATTCTTCTCCCTCTCCTGCTCTTTCTTGCTCTGTGTGTCAAATGTTTAGCTATTCCTCTGCCTCCTTTAGTGATAATGATACATGTAATAAATGTAGTATATTCGCTGCTCTGGAGGCAAGGCTTAGTGAATATGAGGCACGGCTCCGCACCATGGAATCAGAATCGTATGCTTCCGTAGCTAGCCAGCGCCATGTAGCTAATGCGGGCCAACATACTGTAGCTTCTGCTAGCTGTACCCCGGCAGAACCCGAGCAGCCGGGCGAGTGGGTGACTGTCCGAGGGAAGCGTAGCGTTAGAGGGAAGCGTAGCGTTAGATCTAAACCAGCGAGTGCACATGATGATGGTCGCTCTAAACCGGAGCGTCTTCGCCTCTCCAACAGTTTCTCCCTACTCAGCGATACACCCGCTGAGAAGCCAATTCTGGTTATTGGGAGCTCTATATTGCGATATGTGAAGCCGGCGGCTACAGTCATATGTGTCCCCGGTGCCAGAGCGGGCGATATAGAAACCCATCTAAAGCTGCTGGCTAAAAAGAACCGTAAATACAGTAAGATCATACTTCACGAAGGAGGTAATGGTCGTGCCCAGCTAAGGATGTGGGCTATGTGAATAACTGGAGGGCGTTCTGGGGAAAGCCTGGTCTGATTGAGAGAGACGGCATTCATCCCACCTGGGACGGAGCCGCTCTCATATAAAAAAGTCTGACCGAGTTTATCAGACATAAACCATGACAACCCAAGTTTGATATTAGTAATCAGAGGTGAAGTGCAATGCGTCCCTCTGTGCTTCCGTTGGAGCAGTCAACCACTAATAGTCTAATAAGCACGGTGTCTGTCCGTTTTATTTTATTATCTATCAGATAATAAAATTGATTTATTTTGTCTTACTGAAACCTGGCTGGGCCATGAAGAATATGTTAGTCTGAATGAAGCCACTCCTCCCAGTCATATTAATACTCAAATTCCTAGAGGCTCAGGCCGAGGAGGAGGAGTTGCAGCCATCTTTGATTCAAGCCTGTTAATTAATCCTAAACCTAAACTAAATTATAACTCGTTTGAAAGTCTTGTTCTTCATCTTCAACATCCAAAATGGAAAACATTACAGCCAATTATATTAGTTGTTATTTACAGGGCTCCAGGTCCGTATTCTGAATTTTTATCTGATTTCTCAGACTTTTTATCATGTTTAGTCCTTAAATCAGACAAAGTACTTATTGTAGGTGATTTTAATATCCATGTGGACGTTGACAATGATAGCCTTAGTACTGCTTTCAACTCATTACTGGATTCAATCGGTTTCAGTCAGAGTGTGCACAAGGCGACGCACTGTTTTAACCACAACGACCTTGTGCTGGCATATGGTATTGAAATTGAGGATTTAATAATATTTCCGCAGAATTTGGTATTATCAGATAATTTTTTAATTACTTTCGAATTCTTACTACCTGACTATACTAAATTAGATAAAAGCTTCTACACTAGATGCCTATCTGACAGTGCTATAGTTAAATTTAAGGAAGATATTCCAACAGCATTCAACTCTATGTCATGCCTTAACATAACAGAGGACCTTTATGTTAACCTCAGTCCCTCTCAAATTGATACATTTGTAGACGGTGCTACAACTTGCCTACGGACGACCTTGGATTGGCAAGAAAGTCTAAAAACCTATAGGAAGGCCCTAAGAAAAGCCAGATCAGACTATTACTCTTCACTAATAGAAGAAAATAAGAACAACCAAAGGTTTCTTTTCAGCACTGTAGCCAGGCTGACTTCTAACAGTTCACCTTTAAATGCAGGACCGCTAGAAAGAACGACTAGTCCCGACATATACTTAGACTGCTTTTATCCTATAGACCTCCAACAATTAATGTTAAAGATATCCTCAGCTAAGCCATCCAACTGTCTCTTAGACCCCATCCCAACGAGGCTACTCAAAGAAGCGTTACCTGTGGTAAACACTTCATTACTAGATATGATCAATATGTCCTTATTAACAGGTTATGTACCGCAGTCATTTAAAATAGCTGTGATAAAACCTCTTCTGAAAAAACCCACCCTCGATCCTGAGGTCTTAGCAAACTATAGACCTATATCTAACCTTCCCTTTCTATCCAAGATCCTTGAGAAGGTGGTTGCTAATCAGTTATGTGATTTTCTACATAGCAATAGTTTATTTGATGATTTTCAATCAGGATTTAGAAAGAATCATAGCACAGAGACGGCACTGGTGAAAATTACTAACGACCTTCTAACTGCTGCAGACAAAGGACTTGTCTCCATCCTTGTTTTACTAGATCTTAGTGCTGCATTTGACACTATTGACCATACCATCCTGTTACAGAGACTGGAACACTTAGTTGGCATTAAAGGAATCACACTAAGCTGGTTTGAGTCCTACTTCGCTGAGCGATCCCAATTTGTTAACATTAACGATAAACCCTCCAAGCTCGCTAAAGTTAGCCATGGCGTTCCTCAAGGCTCAGTGCTTGGACCAATTCTATTTTCCTTATATATGCTTCCTTTAGGTAATATTATTAGGAAACACTCAATTAACTTTTACTGTTACGCAGACGATACCCAATTATATCTGTCAATTAAGCCAGACGAAAGTGGTCAATTAGCTAAACTTCAAGCGTATATTAAAGATATAAAATCCTGGATGACCCACAATTTCCTGATGTTAAACTCAGACAAAACCGAAGTTATTGTGATGGGACCAACGCACCTCCGAACTTCATTATCTAAAGATATAGCTACTCTGGATGGTATTGCCCTGGCCTCCAGCACTACTGTCAGAAATTTAGGAGTTATTTTTGATCAGGATATATCCTTCAATGCCCACTTAAAACAAACCTCAAGAACAGCCTTTTTCCATCATCGTAACATTGCCAAAATTAGGAATATCCTGTCTCAAAACGATGCTGAAAAACTAGTCCATGCATTCATTACTTCTAGACTAGACTACTGCAATTCCTTATGATCAGGTTGCTCAAATAAATCCCTTAAGACTCTCCAGCTGATGCAGAATGCTGCAGCGCGTGTTCTCACAAGAACTAAGAAAAGAGATCATATTTCTCCTGTATTAGCTTATCTGCATTGGCTTCCTGTAAAATACAGGATTGATTTTAAAATCCTTCTCCTGACCTACAAAGCTCTAAATGGTCAAGCACCATCATATCTAGAAGGGCTCCTAATACCTTATTGAGCACTGCGCTCCCAGAATGCAGAGTTACTTGTGGTACCTAGAGTCTCTAAAAGTAGAATGGGAGTTATTAGGCTCCTCTCCTATGGAACCAGCTCCCAATTTGGGCTCGGGGGTCACCTCATTCAAGAATGAACTTAAAACTCTCCTATTTGATAAAGCTTATAGTTAGGGAGTGAGGAGTTGCAGTGTCCACCTATCTGGCCCACCTGCTTCTCTTCATAATTTAGATTAATAACATATAACAAAAGTAGAGGGAGGCAGGCCAGCAAAACCCGATCCGGCAGGGGAGAGTTCAAAGCCCGAACAGCTACCTCTCCTTATGTCCTGTCTCTCTTAGTTACGCTGTTATAGTTTTAGACTGCCGGGGGACTTCCTTACTTCCTTTGACACACTGAGCTGCTCTATCCTCTCCTTTCTATTACCATTTGTGTGCATCCCGTCCCAGAAATGCTTGTTATTAATCTTAGCTTCTGGGGAGTTTACTCCCTGGAGTCCTTATGTTTTTTCCCCCAGCGTATTTCCTTGGAGAACGTCTGCACCAAGATCTTGGTTGCAGCTGTCGCCGTGGTCCTGCTGCACTCCCTGCTGAGCTCAGCGGTGCCCTGCAATGTCATGCTGCGTCCTGCTGAACCCTGCTGCTTCGAAGTTACTATCAAAATTGACTATTATCGCCACTGTTCATCATATCCCCAACCGGCCCGTCAGACACCGCCTACCAAGAGCCTGGGTCTGTCCGAGGTTTCTTCCCAAGAGGGAGTTTTTCCTCGCCACTGTCGCACTGCTTGCTCTTGAGGGAATTACTGTTATTGTTGGAATTGTTGGGGCTTTGTAAATTATAGAGTGTGGTCTAGACCTACTCTATCTGTAAAGTGTCTCGAGATAACTGTTGTTATGATTTGATACTATAAATAAAATAAAATAAAATTTAATTGAATCTTTGGGAAAATTATTTGACGTGTTTTGATGTTTTGATTTTTTTAGTTTGACTCATGTCCCACCTGCTAACATGGCATTTGAGGAATTGAGGACATATTATATCTGATGGTATGTGTGGTTTACAGTGTGTACCGGGCTCCCCTGTATAGAGCTGGATGAGAGAGCAGGTACTCAGGACCTGTGGACATGGTTCTTTGTTTCAGAAGTTATTACTAAAAGTAAATTCCTAACATTTGTTGTGACCATGTTTATATTCAATCAGTGTTCCCATTAAACTCTTCCTCACTTAATGGCAAATCATTTAAATTTAAAGAGTCTCATTTGGCTGACTGTGTAAAGCCTCCCCCTGCTTTGTCTCATCTCTGTTTGAATGCACTACCAGGATCTGCATGCATTACATGCAATACAATAGCTTCCCCGAGAGTAAATCCCAAATTCCGATATAATTACTGTCTATCTTTCAGTATGTGAAAGTTAGTGCTCTGACAACTATGGATTCAGTGCTATGGGTATATTGTGACAGTGTTCCCCTTATGTTCATTTTTGGTAGTCTATTACATTTATTTTTACATATTTCTTCCACAGTGCATAATATTAAAATACTCTTTTCTCAACTGGCAGAATCTGAGAAGTCAGCAAGCAAGACACCTGTGGTGAAGATGTTAGAAAGCATTAGAAATCCTGCAAAGAAACATTTTAAATATACATTTTAAATAAACTTATAAATGGTGAAGCATATGACCAAATTACCTGAATACTTGTGTGTTGTCTCTTGTAAGGAAGGGATTTGGTCAGGAGGCCAGCACAGAGAGCTGCCCAGACAAAAATAATCAGCTAGGAAGACAGACCAGCCTTGTGTTCCCAGAACTACGAGAAGGTGAAAAATAACAAATACAACAACTTTTGGACCAAATCTCAAAAGTATTTTATTTGTCTGAGAAATTCTATAATTTAATTAAATGGGACAGACACCATTTCCTCAATGTATCCCCTCATACCTGTAAAACCTGTATGTGGTGTGTAGTTCATACTCGACCTGGACTCCTTAATCCTGAAACTGTTCCGACAGGAGAACACGAATCGAGCTGAAGAAACCAGCATCATCAACTCATATTTCATCATTTGTGTTTGTTTACAGATACAAATCGCTCTGCATTCATTTGTGAATAGTTTTTGCGGATACAAGTCGCTCTGCATTCATTTGTGAATTGTGTTTGCAGATAGAAATCGCTCTGCATTCATGTGGAGAGGGCAGCTGCATAGATGTGATGACAAATTTATGAAGTGGGCTCCCTCGACATACCTAGACATTTCAGGTTTTGCTTAAGCTGACTTTGTGGAGCTTAAAGGTTTCTGCAGGATATGAAAAATGTGACTGAGAAGAAAGCCACCACACAGTTGGTTGTATAGGTGCTGGTCTGTAAGCTTTTGCCCTGATGAGGGAGCCCGGACCAATGTTTGTATTGCTTAAGGCTTTATTCATTCACAGTCAGGTGTATAATAGCAGCTTTGCACATAATGTAATTTCTTGTCTTTTAGAAGAGAAATAGGAAATGGTTGAGGGGTTTTGTAGATAAGATATGATAAATGGTTTGACAAAACTGTACTCGGTTGTTGACACAGATACAGGGAAGTGAACTTGACATATGTAACCCTCATAGATCAATAGATTAATTCTTTAAATTAAAGGAATACTTCACCCTCAAAATTATCATTTGTATATAACATGCTTAACCTGTGTTACATTGAATTCTTTTCTCTCATGCTTCCATGGTGAACAAAGAGTTTTCTTCATTTTTGGATTCTTCATTCACCATGAGGCATGCAAGAAAAACACATTTCTATCAAGAATTCAAGGTAGCACGTTGAATAATGGATATATATTTTAAGGGTAAAATAGTTAAAGATTCCAAGGGCATGCACCAGAATGCATGTTTTTGACATCTTCCAGAACATCTGGTTTAAATACTTCTTGCATTGTGTCTCTGCTAATATCTATAATTTTTATATAGTCAGGAAATGTTTTACACAATTAATATAAACTTTTCACTTTATATTGTATTTTTTATTTTCACATAATGTTTTATGGACAATCTCAACACTTAATGTATATATAATTCTATATGCTTTAAAAATCAAAAGGCCACACTCCTAACCTCCACCTTGCCCACCCTCCCCCCTCCTCCTCAATAGATACAGACAGAAATGGCACATACTAAGAAAAGGCTCATTGTGGGACTGGCTCTAGTGGCTGTACTTCTGCACCAAGGCTGAATTATGGGAAAGAGACTTCAGAGACAGTATTAGGGGACCACTAAGGCCTATATAAAAGCATCTAAAGAGCACCATGTCATAGGACCTTAAAAGTTGAATTTATTTTCAAAGGATTTATTAAAGAACACAAAATGAACACAAGAAGCCACTTCAGATAGATATGTCTCACTTATTCAGTCAGTTATACCACATTAATTTCCCTGATTCGAGGTACAACTGTCATACACTTGGTATGAGGCACTCACCAAGATTATCATTGCCAGTCTTTCCATTGTAGTGTGCAAGTAATTTGATACTTAGGCCAAATGGACATCTCCACTATTCATATTTCTGGGAATTAAAGCCAACAGTGTGAGTGAAATGTGTCTTAATGTTGACTAGTAGAGGGTTGTTTTTAACAATGATGATAAAGATATGTAAAAGGGAACTGAGCCTAAAATCTAAACCTCCCTGTTTGATAAAAAAAAAACTTTCTTGCCCCTTAAGTGCATTCTAGATACTTCTTATGATTTGGGGAAATTGATGGGTTGTGCTCAAACTGTCAAGAAATCAAATGGCTGAGGCAACTTTATATATCCACAAGCAGCTTCTATGGAGCAACCGTAACCCTCTGAATGTTTGTCACCGTGACCGTGTAGGCTGTTGCATTCAGAAGCTGTTCTCTGAAAAACTTAATGGAGAAAAAACAGAATAAACATCAGAAAATCCACCTCATCCCACAATTTATCTTGTGTACATGCATGATCGTTGATATATCATTGATGTTAGTTGAAGAGCCTTCACAAAAATGGTTATTTTACACAATCTGATTAACATACCTCTTTAACACCTTCAATGATGGTTTCATTGCTGACCACGCCAATAGAAGTTATCTTCATCTGTAGATGTACCAGTGATTCCAAGCCTGTAGGGATAAAAAACAAACATTACATGTGTAAATTGATTTAAAAAAACTTCTGGGATTTGTCTGTCAATGTAAAATAATGTCAATGTAAAATAATTCCTGTGTTCTTGAGTTGTTGGGACAGTTGTGTCCTTAAACATACCATTGTTGCATGCATACTCATATTTTAACCAAGCTATACAAATGCATTTCAACTGCCTAATGTTATGGCTCTTAATCCATTTGAATGTTAAACTCACTTGTCAATTAAATTGACAATATTTATAGTTTCAATTTTGGACCCATCAAACTGGAAGATGTATTTGGTAAAAAATATCTACACTGGTCAAAAGTTTTAGAACACCCCGATTTTTTTAGTTTTTTTATTGAAATTTTAACAGTTCAAGTCCAATGAATAGATTGAAATGGTACAAAGGTAAGTGGTGAATTGCCTGAGGTAAAAAAAAAAAAAAGAATTGGTTACCCAAAACTGAAAAATAATGTACATTTTAGAATTTTACAAAAAGGCCTTTTTCAGGGAACAAGAAATTGGTTAACAATGTAAAGCTGTTCTGCAGCAATGGAGGTTGATCAAGCTTTGAAAGTTGGTGCTACCAATTCCCATAGGTGTTCCAACATGTCTGAATTACTTACAAACCCCTCTGTTTGTATCAAAGTATTGTTGGAAGACACTGTGGTATCTTACCCTCATGAGCATTATTTGAACAGTATTGTACTGCAGAAAGTAGTGTGTTGCTATGAAAATGGCAGGAAAAAGGCAATAACAATGGAAGAGAGACAGACCATCATAACACTTAAGAATATTGGTCTTTCCTACAGAGAAATTGCGAAGAAAGTCAAGGTGTCAGTGAGTACAGTATTCTTCACCATCAAAAGGCACTTAGAAACTGGGGGAAACTCTGACAGGAAGAGGTCTGGCAGACCCAAAGCCACAACAGAATCAGAAGACAAGTTTCTGAGAGTCAACAGCTTGCGTGATAGGCGGCTCACAGGACAACACCTTCAAGCACAGCTTAATAGTGGTCGTAATAAGAAAGTCTCAGTTTCAACTGTAAAGAGAAGACTTCGAGCTGCAGGTTTGATAGCTTGAGTTGCAGCAAGCCAATGGACTACTGAAGATTGGAAGACGTTGTTATGGACTGATTAATCAAAATTTGAAATCTTCGGTTCATCATGTAGGATTTTTGTACGCCGTCGAGTAGGCCTAAGGATATTTCCTCAGTGTGTGACATCAACTGTCAAACATGGAGGAGGAAGCATGATGGTCTGGGGCTTTTTTGCTGGATCCAAGGTCTGTGATTTGTTCAGAGTGAAGGGCATCCTGAACCAAAACGGCTACCACAGCATTTTGCAGCGCCATGCAATACCCTCTGGTATGCGCCTACTTGCCTACATGTCAGGGGTTCATCCTACAGCAAGATAATGACCCAAAACATAAGTCCAAGCTATTCCAGAACTACCATAGCAAAAAAGAACTTGATGGTAAGCTTAAAAACATGGAGTAGCCAGCACAGTCACCAGACTTAAACCCCATTGAGCTGGTTTGGGATGAACTGGACAGAAAAGTGAAAGCAAAGCAACCTACAAGTGCCACACATTTATGGGAACTTCTGGAACAGAGTTGGGAAGAACTTTCTGAAGAAAATTTGATTTCCATTGTAGAAAGAATGCCACAAGTGTGTTCAGCTGTTATATCTGCCAAAGGGGGCTACTTTGATGAGTCAAACATTTTGAATACATTTTGGTTTATAAATTGATTCCATGATTTCTTTTTTAACTTCAATTATTTATTTGTTGTATTCTTTCATTTCAAAGTACAATAAGAAAAAATTAGGGTGTTCTAAAACTTTTGACCGGTAGTGTATGTCATGTATTGCTTTGAGCCATACATATTTTGTGAACATCCTGAATTACACCACGGAGACTGAATGAAAAAGGAAAATTAAAATGGGATATAAATAATATACCTTGGGCTGTTGTTGGAGCAGGTGTAGTTGTCGTTGCTGCAGCTGTGGTTGTTGTTGGAGCAGCTGTGGTTGTCGTCGAAGCAGCTGTGGTTGTCGATGCTGCTGTGGTTGTTGTTGCTGCCAATGTGGTTGTTGTTGGAGCAGCTGTGGTTGTCGTCGGAGCAGCTGTGGTTGTCGTTGCTGCTGCTGCGGTTGTTGTCGGAGCACCTGTGGTTGTTGTTGGGGCAGCTGTGATTGTCATTGCTGCAGCTGTAGTTGTTGTTGGAGCAGCTGTGGTTGTCGTTGCTGCAGCTGTGGTTGTTGTTGGAGCAGCTGTGGTTGTCGTTGCTGCAGCTGTGGTTGTTGTTGGAGCAGGTGTGGTTGTCATTGGAGCAGCTGTGGTTGTCGTTGCTGCAGCTGTGTTTGTCGTTGCTGCAGCTGTGGTTGTTGTTGGAGCAGCTGTGGTTGTCGTTGGAGCAGCTGTGGTTGTCGTTACTGCTTCTGTGGTTGTTGTTGGAGCAGCTGTCGTTGTTGTTGGAGCAGCTGTGGTTGTCGTTGCTGCTTCTGTGGTTGTTGTTGGAGCAGCTGTGGTTGTTGTTGGAGCAGCTGTGGTTGTCGTTGCTGCTTCTGTGGTTGTTGTTGGAGCAGCTGTGGTTGTCGTTGCTGCTTCTGTGGTTGTTGTTGGAGCAGCTGTGGTTGTCGTTGCTGCTTCTGTGGTTGTTGTTGGAGCAGCTGTGGTTGTCGTTGCTGCTTCTGTGGTTGTTGTTGCTGCAGCTGTGGTTGTTGTTGGGCTGCAGTTCTGTGGTTGTTGTTGCTGCAGCTGTGGTTGTTGTTGGAGCAGCTGTGGTTGTCGTTGCTGCTAGCTGTGGTTGTCGTTGGAGCAGCTGTGGTTGTCGTTGCTGCTTCTGTGGTTGTTGTTGGAGCAGCTGTGGTTGTCGTTGCTGCAGCTGTGGTTGTCGTTGCTGCTTCTGTGGTTGTTGTTGGAGCAGCTGTGGTTGTCGTTGCTGCAGCTGTGGTTGTTGTTGCTGCTTCTGTGGTTGTTGTTGGAGCAGCTGTGGTTGTCGTTGCTGCAGCTGTGGTTGTTGTTGCTGCTTCTGTGGTTGTTGTTGGAGCAGCTGTGGTTGTCGTTGCTGCAGCTGTGGTTGTTGTTGGAGCAGCTGTGGTTGTTGTTGGGGCAGCTGTTGTTGTTGTTGCTGCTTCTGTGGTTGTTGTTGGAGCAGCTGTGGTTGTCGTTGCTGCTTCTGTGGTTGTTGTTGGAGCAGCTGTGGTTGTCGTTGCTGCTTCTGTGGTTGTTGTTGGAGCAGCTGTGGTTGTTGTTGCTGCAGCTGTGGTTGTTGTTGGAGCAGCTGTGGTTGTCGTTGCTGCAGCTGTGGTTGTCGTTGCTGCAGCTGTGGTTGTTGTTGGAGCAGCTGTGGTTGTCGTTGGAGCAGCTGTGGTTGTCGTTGCTGCTGCTGTGGTTGTTGTTGGAGCAGCTGTGGTTGTTGTTGGAGCAGCTGTGGTTGTCGTTGCTGCTTCTGTGGTTGTTGTTGGAGCAGCTGTGGTTGTTGTTGGGGCAGCTGTGGTTGTTGTTGGGGCAGCTGTTGTTGTCGTTGTTGTTGGAGCAGCTGTGGTTGTCGTTGCTGCAGCTGTGGTTGTTGTTGGAGCAGCTGTGGTTGTCGTTGCTGCTTCTGTGGTTGTTGTTGGAGCAGCTGTGGTTGTCGTTGCTGCTGCTGTGGTTGTTGTTGGAGCAGCTGTGGTTGTTGTTGGGGCAGCTGTGGTTGTCGTTGCTGCAGCTGTGGTTGTTGTTGGGGCAGCTGTGGTTGTCGTTGCTGCAGCTGTGGTTGTTGTTGGGGCAGCTGTGGTTGTCGTTGGAGCAGCTGTGGTTGTCGTTGCTGCTTCTGTGGTTGTTGTTGGAGCAGCTGTGGTTGTCGTTGCTGCTTCTGTGGTTGTTGTTGGAGCAGCTGTGGTTGTCGTTGCTGCAGCTGTGGTTGTCGTTGCTGCTGCTGTGGTTGTTGTTGGAGCAGCTGTGGTTGTCGTTGCTGCAGCTGTGGTTGTCGTTGCTGCTTCTGTGGTTGTTGTTGGAGCAGCTGTGGTTGTTGTTGGGGCAGCTGTTGTTGTCGTTGCTGTTGGAGCAGGTGTAGTTGTCGTTGCTGCTGCTGTGGTTGTCGTTGAAGCAGTTGTGGTTGTTGGAGCAGCTGTGGTTGTCGCTGCAGCTGTGGTTGTCAAAAATTGCAAATATAGGCTTTTAAACCAAAAACTACTAACAGAAAATATTTCAAGAGTAATGTGACATTGTTTACTGCTGTAAACATGTAGTTACATGCAACAATGTTAACACCGCAGTGGCTTAAAAACACTTAAAACACTCCAGTCCTGCCAGCTGGAGCATACGACCAACAATAGAAGGCTGGCTTCAGGTTGCATAAGTCTTAGCTGAGAGTAGAAAAAACTGTTGAAACCAGAGCGTTCACAATAATTGGAAATCTGAACGTTTTAGCTCACAGGGATTTGTCCAAAATACGTTTACCTCATTATTTGAAGTCTATGGGGGAGACACTTGAATATCTTTAGCTAGCTAGCATTAATGTTATACTTATGTGGCCCTATCTTGCACTCAGCGCAATTGCCTTTGTACACGACGCATGTATCATTCCTATTTTGCACCCAACACACAGTGGACTTTTCCCTCCACAGACGCATGTCGGTAAATTAGGCAATGTATTTGCGCTTCTGGGGGCCGTTCAGCGAAAAGAGGAGGCATGTTCCAGCGCAAACGTTCCCTGGTGCTATTTTTCAGTTTCAGAAAACAATTCCACCACAGACCAGTAAAAAACCTAGTCTAAAGACAGTGGCGCTAGTCTAAAGTCAGTGGTGCGTTATTCAGATGCTATTTTAGGGGCGCATGCTTGGCCATAATGTAGCATGTGCACAACACGCATATACTTTGCTTCTCCCATCTACACAGACGCAGCAGTTCCCATTTTTGCAAACCATAAATAATTACACAGAAAAATATTTTGTGTTTGGATAGATCAGGAGGCACTTTACAGTACAGTCCTCAAAAAGTTGCAGCATTCTTTGTGGCTTGTTGTGTTTTACATACATTTCAAACATTTTCATGAATCATATGTTAAATGAGAAAATATTAGAGGACTTAAGGAGACGTGATGTTGAACTACGGCGGGATTGGACACTCCGCGGAATCTGGTCCGGGAGTGGCTGCACGATGCGCTCCTGGTGGACCGCGTGGACGGAGATGGAGTGGGGGGAGGAGGAAGGGGCACAACAGGAGCAGGTGGTGCGTTTGGAGGCCCACGCTCCATGGCTGCAGCAATCATCTCCAGACTGTGGAGATGCGCCCGAGAGGCCGCAGCAACATCGTCACCCGGTCAAGACGGGCATTTATTACTTTTCCGCATCTCGTACAGCTCCCGCTCGTGTGCGCCAGGCAAATTTGCCATCATAATAGCAATCCGCCATGGAACAAGCGTGCCTGCTCTTAAAGGGAATGTGAGATGACACTCTGTTTGGTTTATTGCACGTTACGCCCTAGCTACTTCAGACCAACCCACTTTAGATTTGCGTCGGGCGCAAGAGTCATTTATCCCGCCGGTATAATAGCAACAGTGCCCGAGATCCGCCCACGAAGGTACTTGTGTTTCACGTTTGATACTTGTGTTTCAGATCGTTAAAATAGTGCCCATGGCATTTATTCTTTCACATTTTAGTTTGCTGTGCTTGCTAGGTCCCCAGGTGTCTGCAGCAGCAGCCTCGAGTGCGTGAAAAAAAAAGTAACGCTCCGAGGAGCTGTCCACTTAAAACGGCTCAGGCCTCACATTCCACTGACCTGTCAGTCTATTCAGACAACATGCCCGGAGGTTACAGTTTCTTTAACCAGACTACCGGCCTATGTCAGAGGGGGGCTGATGACGACTCTTGGTGTGAGACTGTTACGGATCCTGCAATGTGGGGAAATATATCCAGTGACAAAGTAAAAAACGATTCTCATTGAAAGAGGGGCCTTTTCGTTTCACAACAGAGGAGCTAAATACCCCGCATCAGCAAGTGATTTTGCTCGCATGACATGTTGTGCAGCCGATTGTCTGATGGACAAGTGGCACCACGAGAATGGTTGTAATTATAACCTTGATAAATTGTAGGTAGGATATTTGTTTTCACACTTTTTCAAAATGGTAATCCACCATGTTTAATGTAGATTGCGTGTTTCCCTGTGATGCGCTGTAAAGCACTATGCACTTTTTCAGATAGTGTACGTCAGTGTTGGTAGTAATTTCTCCAGCCTGCCTATACTCCCTAATTGGCTTGAAATGGTGATAGGTGTAAACCAAGCCCTGGGTATCCTACTCTGCCTTTGAGAAATTGAAAAGCTCAGGACTACAATTGAAAATTAGCCGGCTGGCTAACACTGGCACATTTACAGAAATGTTGATTAATGTGTGTTTTCCTTTATAAATAAAGAATAAGAATAAGATGAGCTGTTCTGGAATCTTGCTTGTTATGAGGTCATAACAAGCAAGGTTACCTCCCCTTTCTCTGATTTGCCTGTCCAGAGAATTTGGCCAACCCATGGGAGAGAGACATCATGGCTTTCAAACGAGAAAAGTGGCAGTTGGTCAAGGCCACACCCCCACCTTGCCCTGCCCTCTCTCCTCCTCAATAGCTAGAGACACAAAAATGGCACATCCTACGGAAAGCTCATTGTGGGACTGGCTCTAGTGGCTGTAATTCTGCACCAAGGCTGAATTTCGGGAAAGAGACTTCAGATATAGTATTAGGGGCCCACTAAGGTCTATATAAAAGCATCCAAAGAGCACCATGTCATGGGACCTTTAAGAATTCACCAATACACATTTCTTCACAGGAAAAAGTTATTTCCTGATGCTTTATTCGATTGGTTGAGATGACTGCAGAGACAGATACATTTGCAAGTAGGACATTATTTTCAGGAGTTATTACACGAGTTGTCCCTTCACTGTTCCGGTGGTCAGAGACAGAACCAGAGACGGTACGGACAACATGTGTGTCCCAACAGGTGATGTTACGTCTGAGCTGCTGAAAGATATATACATGTCGGGAATTAATGTTTAGGCTTGCTACACATAAATACCATTGCATTTGATCAGCCGTGTTGCATATTCATCATGCATATAATCATATTAATTATACAAAATATTATGAATAATCTATGATGTATTAAAGTGGATAAAGAAGAGACTTTATTGATCCGGTGGTGAAATTCACAAGCTACCTGCCAAGTAAAACTTCTGCTGTTATTTTGGTGAAAGTAACTCAAAAGTAATCCAAAAGAGTGTAAATCACTACAATTCAGAGACAGTAATATCGTAATATAACTAAATACTCTCAAATTACAGTAACTAGTAATCTATAATGCATTACATTTTGGAAGTAACTTGCCCAACATTGGTGGACGTGTAGGCTAATTCTTGCACGTGCATGTGTTGTGGGTATAGGTAATGGAGCCGGGCCCATTCCGATTTTGTGCCCAGGGCCTGTGGTCATGATAATCCATCCCTGAATAGAATATTTAAATGTCAATGTCTATTTGTAACTAAGACTGCTACAAAGCACAAATCATTCAGGCAGTATATGCCACATTGGAAATTAACCAAACAAATTAACCAATATTTGTTGTTTGTTCTTGATTTACACTGTTGGAATTATGTTTAAGTTTTTTTAACCAACTACAATTCATATTTTTTAAAGGAGAGATCAAGTGTAGGCAGCAACAGCTTTGAATGTAAAAACAGCCTGAATCCTAAAAAAACTTTTGAACACTTCTAATGTCTCCAGTCTACTGTGATACAATATTGTACCAAATAGCAATATTAGAATGTAAAATACAATCAAAGACATAACAATAGCACTTGAATAGTTACTTTGTCCAGAGGATGCGAGTAAATATCCAAACAAAAATATCCAACAAAGGCTTGTTCTTTCCATGATGACTGGTGTTACTTCCCACCACTCCAGGTACAAAGAGAAGTGTTTTGTCAGTGATTTCATTTCTGCATAGTTTGTGAATTACTCCTCCCTCTGGAGGAAGTGACAGGGCATTGGCAACAGAGGCTACTTTCTTATAAAAACCAGGAAACACAGACATATACAAAATAAACAATTTTACAAAATATAGGACTCTACAAATTATGTCCAAAAACACATCGTACAATTGTAATAAATCTGCAGTAACTTTACACCATGCCGCATTGGGTTGATAATCCAGTTTGTTCAAAAAGTTTTTATTGGCAAATAGTTTATTTGCTGTGTGAGTCAGCTTCAAGTAAGTCATGCTTTGGAAGGTTGTTTAGCCTTTACCCACTTGGTCTTTGTAGGAATGTTTTACATCTGTGAAATTATTCTTTTCTCAAAGAATTACATTTCACATTTTAAGTTATAGCCAAGATGGGAAATGCTTATTTACAGTAGGCGTAGTTTAGTTTTTAGGGTAGAATGTGTTTGATTACAATACAGATGAAGGACTACTTACACAGAATGTGGTACTAACACCACAGGACCATAATCATGACCTTAAATCCTGTATGAAAGTGGCAGAGCTTGAGAATTATCCTATATTTATTTTGATTTTTTTGTGTCTAAGGACTTTATTAATGTGTTACTATTCTTCAAACACAGTGGAAGACTTTTGCTCAGCCATAGATTTAATACACAGGCTTTCTTTTCGCCATGGGAATGATTACATAATACAGGACAAATAGGTAATTATTCATAGTTTAATTGTATTACTCCACTGAGGATCACCTTGGTTTTACAACTAACTTAACTTGTATCAAGTGACAATAAATCAAACAGAAAGGAAAGTCATCACCCGTGAAAACTGTGAGACATTCTTGTGCTCTTGCCAAAGCCAAACCATTGTTGGAAAACCCCATCAATGTTGCCATACAGGTTTCTCATTTATGTGATGCTATTTATCTTTTCATCTGCTCTCTGTCATGGAAGGCTGGAGAAATGTGGACCTGAGGATAGTTTTGATGATTTAATAAGAACACAAAAAATGCACAAAAACGCTAAGGAGTCCTGGAAACAAGCAGGCAAAACAGGAATCCAAAAAATAAAGTCCATGTTACACAGAAAGCACAGGAACTCTAACACGAACCTGGAAGACAAACAAACTGAAATACAAACTGGAGACAGGCAGGTGACACAAGGGTTGGGAAACAGGTGAAAAACATCAGGTAATCACAAGAGCGGACTTACATCCTCACTCCTGTAGCTCTCCCCAACATGCCCTGGAGTTCTTTCAGTTATCCGGCTTCACTAACCCTTATCAACACTTAAAAATGCCCAATGACACGTAACAACATACTTTCCATTATATTTTTGATAAATTTTGAATTGTCATCCGTGCTTTTTTCTTAACATCTATAGGCTGAATAAAGGTTTTTTTTTTTTTTTTTTAACGTAAATTTCTGCATAAAAGTGTATCGGCATGCAGGAAATGAAGTCTCTAAACATCTTGAACAACTCCTGTGTGTTTCCAAGTGAAGTTTGACAGAGTGTACAGACAACTCTTTTACCAGTTGGCCTGAAATATTAAATACGCCCATATTTCGGAAGCTTTTGCTCTAACTCTCGTACACAAATAATCACAAGCAACAAGCAAGTATAAATATTCACGTACAACGTGCAGCAATCTTTCACAGATGCAGAGCGGTAATTACTACGTCACTTCCGGAGTCTTCCGCGAACTTTGTTTAAATGTTATTATGGTGCATAACTTACCAACGTGTTGTTCCTGGTGACTAAACCACTTATTAAATTTATGTACATTAAAGCGATATTGTCATTAAAAACCCGCTGATCACTGTCCAAATCTCTGATCTGAATGCCCGCATTGCATTGAGGGATATCGGCTTTGAAAGCACCCAGCTCAGCTCATAATATCGTAGTCTTCTGTTTTACAGCATACTGTGATAATTCACTGGTAATAAGACGGAAATAATATTATTAAAATAAAGAAATGAATACCATGATAACATCTAAATAAATGTTGATAGATTCTTACGGTGTGTTCAGTCCGTTTTTTTCTGTCCATAGATTTCCACAGAAATGAAACAGAGCGGGTCTCTGGGCGCTCGTCAGCCGCCACGGAGAAACTCCCTCCAAAAAAGCAGCAAGGGGGAAGTTTAGTCGACTTTGAGAAGAAAAACGTTGTTTCCTTCTCACTGCAGATATGAAAACACTGGTGCGTTTTCAAGGATCCACCGAAATAAAATCCACTTCCTCCAAAAAAATGGAAGTTCAGCACAAGCGCTTGCGAGCCTCCTTTCAGCAACGGAGTTGCAAGTGAAGATGAGGATTTCCCTAGGATCAGGCTTTTTATAGGTTAAGGCCCCATGCTGTGTTTTTGGTCCCGCTGAACCAATAGGAAGACTCGAAACGCTTGAAAGGGTGAAGACTACAATCTTGTAGTTCTTTGACTTCCTGCCAGTTGTGAGGCGTTTCCCTTCTGGCTGGCACTTTCGCATAGAGGTGTGAATTACCCCGGCTTTGGGGTTTACATGCAGGCCAAGATTCCTTTGTCTTGGCCACATGTTCCTTTGTCTCTGAGCACATGTTTGTCCTGTATCCAGAGGTCAGTTTAATCTGAGGCCTTTTGGTTAAAATTTAACAGATTTAACCAGCTTCTTGGTCCCCAACAGACTTAGTTTGATTTAACATCACATTGCATTATTAGTTGTTTTAAATAAATGACTTTTTCTTAAATAACAATTTATGGTAGGCCTAACATATTAATTAATATATTCAGAAAATTATCCTCATATCAATCACTGTGGTTACAGTTGTAATGGCAAATTTACATTTAAGCATGATTCTTTATATTTTTGTCTTATTTCTTTTTAAGTTTCTCTCACAATGCTGAAAGGGAGTTTATATCATTCCCACATGTAGATTCTGATTCTAATTAAGTGAGAATCACAAAGTCTGGAACATAATGTGAGCACTGTTTATCTGAACTGATAAAGGTACAAGGTCACAGTAAACTATCTTCCTCTGCCTATGCAGTCCTCCCTTGCCAGTTGAGATGTACGGGGCATGTGACCTCAGGGTGAAAGTAGGGCAGAGGGGAAAGAACAAAACAAAAGCTCCGAGATGTCTCTTCTGTTTTTCGATTGTCTTCATGTGTATCAGATTGCCTGTGAGAAATGTAGAAACTTTTCCACACTGGACTGCTGTCTTTTGTGAAATGTATGTTCCTCATATATTTGCTAATATATTTTTAATAAAATAGAAAAACCTAACTTGGTTTAGTTTGCAATTTTCTTCATTTTGTTTCACTCTTTAACTTTCTAAGTCCACTCCTGCTACACAGAAACTTCCATAACAATTTGGCTCCCCAGATGGGACCGGTTGGAAGCAGGGAGAGAACTCGGTGGGTTGCTGATGACTTGCTATCCAGGGATCAAAGATCGCCTGCCTCATACCTCGCCTAAAAAGCATTCAGAGAGAGAGGATCAGAACCACGGAGGACTCCACTGATTCCACACCGATCCGACGATCAAGGAAGCAATTTCAAGCAGCAGGGTAAGATCAAAATTAAATGATTTAATTTGAAATTGATTTTAATTGGCTAATGAATATTTCAGAAAGAAATACTGATGTTGTAAACTGAGTACACTGTAAAAAATTATTTCCCCTTTTTGTTGTCTCAACTTCTGTTTTGGGGTCAAGTCAACTTTCAACTCAAAACTTTTCAATACTTTTGTTAAGATAACACACATATCTGTGTTTTGCTCAGAAATTCTAATGCACAGTTGACACAACTGAGTCATGCTTGTCTTCTCAAATGTAAGTTGAAGTTCACCCAGGGTTCACCACACTACGTCATTTTGCATGTGCAGAGCGGCAGACCACGTTAGTCAACGTCTCCTCTATTGAAGGACCGAGCGCGAGAAGCGAGCTGACCGTTGGCGTAAGTTAACTTTTAACTTTTTCTGTGGTCTAATATTTCAGTATAGCATGAGTTTTGTTTTTACTAAGCTAAAGGTTTTAACGAAATACTGTGAACTGACCATTCAAACCTAAAGTATAACGTGCAAGCCCTTAGTTTCTAAAACTTAGCTAGCTAAGTGATATGTTAGGTGTGTGTGTGTGTGTGTGTGTGTGTGTGTGTGTGTGTGTGTGTGTGTGTGTGTCTGTGTCTGTGTGAGTGTGTGTGTGTGAGAGAGAGAGAGAGAGAGAGAGAGAGAGAGAGAGAGAAATTCTGAACTTGCCTTCAACTAAGTTATGCAAGTAAAAAACTAATCCTCTGAATGTAAGTGTAAGATCTGAAGCGTTTAAAGACTCTATTTGTCCGTTGTTTAGTTCTAAAGAAACACGACAATGTATAAAAGGCTTCATTACCTTGTACCTCACGTTATGGCTCCGTAGCAGACGCTTTTTTAAAAATACGCTAACGATTGTGTCATAACCAAGTGACTTACTGTCGCACAGTAGAGGAATTACCGTATAGTACAGGAGAAGCTCGCAGGCAGTTTCGACTTACATTAGCTGTTTAGGTTTAATTACGAATGTTAACTAGCATGTTAGTTAGCAATAATTAGCCTGTGCTTATGTTATCTCCTTACATATACCTACACTCTCCGTCTCTGTAAGATTGGGAATGATTGAGATTTCTCTTGGCACAGCTACCAGAACACTTACAACTTTCAGACACGTTGCTCACATCACATTTACTTTGTCTCTGTCAGTTGGAGGCTGCGCAGTAAGGGAAGAGATCACCGGAAAAGTGCTTCTAATAGCCTTCACTGGTCTCCGTCCAGAGCAACAGGGTCTATTGTTCCATTATATACTGTCTATGGTTGAAACACGTTAACTAGTTTAAACAAGCAAGATACTATTTTTTTTATCATGAATTGTGCGCCCACTTTTGCTCTAGATTTAGCGACTTTTCAAACCCTTGTTTTTCACGAAAGCGACTAGCCACAAATCTGGCGACTTTCTGTTGAAAAGACGCCAGTATTGTCCGGCGAGCAGGCAAGGTATTTCTGTGTTGAGTCCGCCAAAACAGTCTGTGACTGAGGAGCAGCCCATCCCCCCTTTGCTTTCTCCTCATCTTCAGCAGCACTGATCAGGCAGGTAGCTAGAAGGGGAGGGGGTGCGGGGGCCGGGGTAGGTAGGAGAGACAGCGGGACGGCGGAGGTTATTTTGGCTAAAGATTTATAGTCTCTCATATCCTCTTCCCCAACCGTCATTTCAAGGTCAAGGTCAAGGTAAACTTTATTATCCACAAGTAGGAAATTCATGTGGTCACCATTACACGCTCCAACGTTATACAGCCTACTACATAACATTAAAAAAAAATAAATACAAAACATTTAACAAAACAGACAAGACAATAGAAGCATTAAGAAAACATGACAAGCATGTATATAAGAGTTAAATGTTGGTGTATATAGTACAGTATACCTGTAGTTTAAAAATAAAAATACCTAAGAGTTTTTAAGTCTATTGTTGTGCAGTCTAATTGCTGTAGGCACAAAAGACTTGCTGTACCTTGTAGTCCTAATTTTCCTTTGCAGGAGTCTGCCACTTGACCTGTTACTTCTTTTTAATAACTAAATGAAGTGAAACGTTGACGTGAATATTATCAATAATAATAATAATATTGAAGTAGTGAACTATTTATAGTTCTCAATCTGAACTGAACAGAAATATTCATTACTCACGCTACCTTGTGTGTGTGTGTGTGTGTGTGTGTGTGTGTGTGTGTGTGTGTGTGTGTGTGTGTGTGTGTGTGTGTGTGTGTGTGTGCGCGCGCAATGAAGTGAGGGTTATCAGACTGACTTGCTTTGTTTTCTTTGGATAGATGTAGGCCTTAGTACACTAGGGAAAGGGCTGACCAATGCATTATTTTTGATTGGTATAAAATAGCCTTCCAACATAGGGCATAGTCCTTAAATTGCATTACATTTCATGAAATAACAAGCTTGTCTGACAACACACCTATGCTATTTGTTTGTATTTTAAGCCACGCTAATGCAGTATTTTTGTTTCTATTTCTTTCTTCAGAAACAACTGACCGAAGATTAATTCAGTGTCATGATTGATGCAGTGGAACTGTAAGTTTTGTAGTTTTTCCTCAAAAAATCAACGCAAAGTAATAAGGCATTACAAAGTTCAGCATGGATTCAATGGAACTACTTGCCCCTTTCCCTGCATATACAAAGTTGTGTACATTTTTTTATTTTTTATTTATGCAGCACTGATGTCCTTTCTGGTCTGTATCCCTCTTCTATTGTCCAGAACTAAAAGAGAGAGAGAGAGCAGTTGTTCATCCTTGGCCATACATTTCCAGAAAGAGTATCCCTCCCAATTCTTCAAGATTTGTAAGGTATGTGAGGAATCAATGCCACTCTGGAATCCATATCACTTGCTAATCTCGATCTTTTTGATCCAAATGAAGTCATGATCCTGTAGTTATAGGATATCTAGAAAATATGTCTTGTTATAAGAATCTAGACGTGGAAAGACATCTGCTTAAATGGAGAACAAGTGAATTGTTCAAAGTTGCAGTGACGGGATTCCTTGCTCAATTAATTTGAAATTGTAATGTATTTGAATTTCTTCCATTTACATAGGTTTACATTAGTTTGCATCAGACATTTTCATACCCAAGTTTGCTATGCATCTTGAATTTTCATGTGTTGAGGAATTAATGCTGATTTGCAATCTATTCTTATTACTTTGTTGTGTCATTAGCCAAACGAAGAGAGTGAGGCAGTGAAAGGAATGAACGTAGGAATCTTGGTGGTTACAGAGGAGGATCCTCAACGCCCTGTCCCCAAGGAGATGATTGATATTGCACTGATTCTGGAGAAGCATATCGTTCTTCGGGACCTGAAGGATGTGCCCAACGCATTCGCCCTGCTGATGGGTCTGCTCTACGTCTTCAACATCCATTACCCAAAAGGGCTCAAGTACATGTTCAAGGTAATACAAAAGGTGATAATGAACATTGGTGGAGACCTTTGCTCTTCAAGAGTTAATGGACTCCGGTCTCTGTGCGGCTGATGGGCAGATCATAGATCAGTCATAGCTGTTTTTTATATTACTCAAAAGTGCCACCCGTTATCTTGGCTATTTGGGGCCCTATTTTAACGATCTGAAACTCAAATATGAAACGCAAAACGCAAGTAGCTTTGTGGGCGGTTCTCTGACGCTGTTGCTATTATACCGGCGGGATAAATGAGTCTTGTGCCCGACGCAAATCTAAAATAGGTTGGTCTGAAGTAGCTAGGTGTGGCTTGGGCGTAACATGCAATAAACCAATCAGAGCGTAATCTCACATTCCCTTTAAGATCAGGCGCGCTAGTTCCCTGGCAGATTGCTATTATGACGGCGGATTTGCCTGGCGCACGCCAGCGGGAGCTGTCCAGGATGCGGCAAAGTAATAAATGCCCGTCGTAAGTGCCGATGTTGCTGCGGCCTCACGGGCGCATCTCCTCAAGTCTGGAGAGGATTGCTGCAGCCATGGAGGCTCCAAACGCACCACCTGCACCTGTTGTGCCCCTTCCTCTTCCCCCCACACCATCTCCGTCCACCCGCTCCATCAAGAGCACATCGCGCATTACTCCCGGACCAGATCCCGCCGTAGTTCAACATCACGTCTCTTTAACTCCTCTAATATTTCCTCATTTATGTCATCAACACATCCCTGTTTCATGGAAATGTTGTGTAAATCACAACAAGCCACGAAGAATGCTGCGACTTTTTGAGGACTGTGCTGTAAAGTGCCTCCTGATCTATCCAAACACCTGAAGCGCATTTTCAGTAATATTGTTCCTTGTAATTATGTATGGTTTGCAAAAATGGGAACTGCTGCGTCCGTTTAGATGAGAGAAGTGTATGCGCCTTGTGCACACGCTACATTATGGCCAAGCATGCGCCCCTAAAATAGCATCTGAATAACGCGCTACTGACTTTAGACTAGAGCCACTGACTTTAGACCAGGTTTTTCCTGTTCAGTGGCGGAATTGTTTTCTGAAACTGCAAAATAGCACCAATAACGTTTGCGCTGGAACACGCCTCCTCTTTTCGCTGAACCGACCCCGGGAGCGCAAATACATTCCCTATTTTACAGACGTGCGTCTGTGGAGGGAAAAGTCCGCCGCGCGTCGGGTGCAAAATAGGAATGATACATGCGTCGGTGTACAAAGGCAATTGCGCTGAGTGCAAGATAGGGCCCATAGTCGTCATGGAGTTACTGTTCCTTGTTTTTAAGTGTGTCTTTTAAGAACTTGTAAGGTCAGTTGTTCAGTTGTTCAAATATTGCTATTATTTGATTTTGGTTTTACTACCTCAAATAGTCTTGTTAAATTATCATGTTGCACACACAGTTATGCAAATATTAGCTGTCAATGCTAAGGTGGACTAGAAGTCCTGAGAGTTGTTTTGCTCCGTATCTCAAAATATGCTGTTTTTATTGCCTCTATAGTTGACATAAGTGACAACACTCTCTGTCTCTCTCACTCACTCTGTCTCACACACTCACTCACACAAACACTCACTCTGTCTCACTCACTCTGTCTCACACACTCACTCACACAAACACTCACTCTCTGTCTCTCTCACTCACTCTCTGTCTCACTCACTCACTCACTCTCTGTCTCACACACTCACTCACACACTCACTCACTCACACAAACACTCACTCTCTGTCTCACTCACTCACTCTGTCTCACACTCACTCACTCAAACATTCACTCACTCACACAAACACTCACTCTCTGTCTCACTCACTCACTCTGTCTCACACTCACTCACTCACTCACACAAACACTCACTCTCTGTCTCACTCACTCACACAAACACTCACTCTCTGTCTCACTCACTCACACAAACACTCACTCTCTGTCTCTCTCACCCACTCTCTGTCTCACACACTCACTCACTCACACAAACACTCACTCTCTGTCTCACTCACTGTCTCACACACTCACTCACACAAACACTCACTCTCTGTCTCTCTCACTCACTCTCTGTCTCACACTTACTCACACAAACACTCACTCTCTGTCTCACACACACACACTCACTCACTCACTCACACAAACACTCACTCTCTGTCTCACATAGCTGTTTTTTATATTACTCAAAAGTGCCACCCGTTATCTTGGCTACATAGTCGTCATGGAGTTACTGTTCCTTGTTTTTAAGTGTGTCTTTTAAGAACTTGTAAGGTCAGTTGTTCGTGCGATGAAAAGGAGAAAATTATTGCTATTATTTGATTTTGGTTTTACTACCTCAATTAGTCTTGTTAAATTATCATGTTGCACACACAGTTATGCAAATATTAGCTGTCAATGCTAAGGTGGACTAGACGTCCTGAGAGTTGTTTTGCTCCGTCTCTCAAAATATGCTGTTTTTATTGCCTCTATAGTTGACATATGTGACAACACTCTCTGTCACTCTCTGTCTCACTCACTCACTCTCTGTCTCACACACTCACTCACACAAACACTCACTCTGTCTCACTCACTCTGTCTCACACACTCACTCACACAAACCCTCACTTTCTGTCTCACTCACTCACTCTCTGTCTCACACACTCACTCACACACTCACTCACTCACAAAACACTCACTCTCTGTCTCACTCACTCTGTCTCACACTCACTCACTCACATAAACACTCACTCTCTGTCTCACTCACTCACACAAACACTCACTCTCTGTCTCTCTCACCCACTCTCTGTCTCACACACTCACTCACTCACTCACACAAACACTCACTCTCTGTCTCACTCACTCTGTCTCACACACTCACTCACACACACACTCACTCACTCACTCACACAAACACTCACTCTCTGTCTCACTCACTCTCTGTCTCACTCACTCACTCTCTGTCTCACACACTCACTCACACACTCACTCACTCACTCACTCACTCACACAAACACTCTCTGTCTCACTCACTCTGTCTTACTCACTCACACAAACACTCACACTCTGTCTCTCTCACTCACTCTCTGTCTCACACACTCACTCACTCACTCACACAAACACTCACTCTCTGTCTCACTCACTCTGTCTCACACACTCACTCACACAAACACTCACTATGTCTCTCTCACTCACTCTGTCTCACTTATTCACTCTGTCTCACTCACTCTGTCTCACACTCACTCACACACTCACTCTCTGTCTCTCTCACTCACTCTCTGTCTCACTCACTCTCTGTCTCGCACACTTACTCACTCACTCACACAAACATTCACTCTCTGTCTCACTCACTCTGTCTCTTGTCTTGTGTAAACTTAAAAAGAAAAAAGTTGGTAGAACTTAGATTTTCAAGGCAACCGAGTCAACTTACTTGATATGTTAATACAACACACATAATGAAGTCAACACAAATACAAAGCTTAGTCAAGACAACTTGAAAATGCACATTAGCCCCACTACATAATGTTGTTGAATTGATGTAGATTGGAGTTGACTCCACACAATCATTAGTTCATATAATGCATAATTAGAAGTTGGATCCACTAAATTGAATGTTGTGTTTACAAATAAACCTTAGTTGACTGAACATGTTATTAGTACAGTGAACTTGCAACATTAAGTTGAGAGAACTGAATAGCCTCTTTGTGCCAACTTAATATCTGATTTCCAATCAACTTATAATTTCAAGGCAACCAGGTTACACATATTTTTAAGTTGAGTCAACAATTTTCACCTTTTGGGATTTTTGTATAATGATTTGGGTAATTACATTCATGGTCATTATAGTGGTATTTCTGAACAAAAAAGGGGTATATTTCTGAGGACCTCTCCAACACGGGTGTGATATTAGATTTCTGGATAAAATCTCAAGGTAAACAGTCAAGAGAACTGTTCGGATTTGTGCCTGGGTTTGCCAAAAGTAGAACTTGGCCTTATAGTGATGGCTATTCGTAAAGATAAAGAATTACTTCTCCCATTTTGGTAATGAGGAATAACAGATCTGTAAAAGACCACTTCTGAGTTTTAATATGTGCTGTGGAGTTAATGAATAAAATGGGAAAATATTTGTATATGATTGACCGGAAATTCTGTGTACCCGCAATGTTGAAATGAAAAGGGCAAACAAATGCGTGAAGAGGAAGCTAAAAGGCACGTAAAAGCATTTTTGAGAGCCTATGAATCTTGGAAGCAGATAGCACGAGAAGCTAGAACTAGGCTCAAGAAATTCTCTTTGAAGGAGGATCTCAACAAAATAAACCAACAAGTTCAGAGTGGATATGACCGTGTAAATCAAAATTATGAGCCACTTCAACGCAAATCTCTTAGTACGTTAGAGATTGTGCAAAAATTGGATGCTTGTAATACACTGACAACAGAGATATGTGACCTTGTGAGTAGACGGCTGGATGTAGGCCTAGTTCAAGAGACCTTTAAAGAGGAAGCTGAAAAGGAGAGAGTGCGAATGATCTTAAGTCGTGATGAATATAAATCTGTCTTTGGTGGGACAAACACTGAAAGTGTCACTTCAGAAGAATCCATCAAATTAGATAACCAGTCAATTACAAGCTCTAAGGCTTCTAGTGGGCGAGCAGATGCCGAAGCAGATCTTGCAGCTAAGATAGAACAAGCAAAGTCGATGTAAGAGTTACAAGTTCAACAGACCAAACTTATTAAGTTGGAAAGTGAATGGAAACTCCATGAGTCACAAATGATGATACAAATGAAGCAGAAACAAGCAGAAGTGGAGCTGAAGTTAGAGGAGGAGAAAACAAAGCTAAGAATGTTGCAAGCAAGCGTGGATGTGAAAGTGGCTGCAGCTCGAGTTAGAACATACAGTAAACTGGAAGGTGATGTGGAGAACTTGGTAAGAGAATCTAATACAGCCTCTGCCGTCAGAATCACTCCAGCTATGTATTCAAACAGACAGTTCCAATCGCAACCATCATCTCAGAGTGTAACAGCCAACTTAGCTGAAGCAATTGCAAGCTCATTAAGTCTAAATCGTCTGCCTGTTCCTGAACCAACCATGTTTGCTGGTGATCCTTTGAAATTTGTTGACTTCTTGATGTTGTTCACAACTCTAATTGACAGGAAACCTATCTCCGCTTGTGAAAACATGCTCTATTTGAAAAGCTACCTCACAGGAGAGGCAAGGAAAGCTGTGGAAGGATTCTTTAACCGGAGTTCTGAGGATGCATACGAAAGTGCTTGGGCAGTTTTAAAGGACAGGTACGGAAATCCATTTATTGTGCAGAAAGCGTTTCGAGACAAGCTGATGAAATGGCCTAAGATTAGTCCTAATGATTCTCTGGCACTTAGAGATTTTGCAGATTTTTTAAGGAGCTGTGTGGAATCTATGACCCACGTTAAAGGGTTGGCCGTTTTAAATGATTGTGAGGAAAATCATAAGCTCTTGAAAAAATTACCGGATTGGATTGTACGTAAATGGAGCCGAATTGTAGTAGAACAGCTTGATGCATCTGGAGATTATCCAACCTTTGAACACTTTGCTAAGTTTGTGCTGAAGGAAGCCTGCATAGCCTGTAATCCCATCACTTCTTCCTTATTCCTGAGCTCCAGCTCAGTAGATGAAAGGTTCCCCAAGAGGGCAAAGGCCCTCAGTACAAGTGCCCAAACAAAATATCATGCATTTAAGTCAGAAAGTCCATCTCCCTTCAAGCCAAAGCTGCCATGCCCTGTCTGTAAGGATGAATTGCACGGCACCGCTAAGTGCCCAGTCTTTGCTGCCAAGCCTATGGGAGATAAAAAGGCATTTATACATCAAAATTATTTATGCTTTGGATGTTTGCGTAAGGGACATATAACTAAAGATTGCAAAACACGACATGTCTGTGGAGTGTGTAGCCGACACCATCCAACCTGTTTGCATGAAGAGAGAGAGGAGAGATTCGGTGAAACGTCAAAGAGAAGCTTCACTTCTGGTTCCAAAGAAGGACAAGCAAATCAGGAAGTCCACAAAGTTTTGTCTCATGTAGTAACTCAGAATGCTTCTGCTACCTCAAGTATTGTCCCAGTTTTTTTATCATCAGTGAAAGAAACTCAGAAGGAAATTCTTACATATGCTCTTCTTGACACACAGAGCGATTCATCTTTTGTATTGGAAGACCTTGTCAGAGAGCTGGATGTAGTTTCTCAACCATTACAGTTGAAGCTTAGCACAATGACTGCTGTGGACACAGTTATAGCCAGCCAAAGTGTGTGTGGTTTGCAAGTTCGAAGTTTTCATTCTGACAACTGCATACAGTTACGGCAAGCATACACACGTGACTTTATTCCTGTTGATAAGTCTTGCATACCAACCAGGAACACAGCGTCGCAGTGGCCTCACCTTAAACATCTTGTAAATAAGATGCCATCCCTTCAAGACTGTGAAGTGGGACTATTGATTGGCTATGACTGTCCTTCAGCTTTGGCTCCCCTTGAGGTCATCACTGGAGGTGAGAATGAACCATTCGCACAGAAGACAGAGCTGGGATGGAGTATCATAGGGGCAGTTAATCCCCACTTGGATAGGCATGGAAGTCAAAGATTCGTACACAGAGTTGCAGTGAAAGAGATGCCAGTTCCATCAGCCGCAGATGTCTTAAAAGTTCTGGAGTCTGACTTCAGCGAGAGGAATTCTGAGGGAAAAGGTGTCTCACAAGATGATGTGCACTTCATACAGATTCTTAGTAAAACCATCCGGCAGAAAGAGGACGGTCACCTGGAGATGCCCCTCCCCTTTAAAGGCCACAGTTCCCCTTGGGCACCCAGATAGCTCAGTTGGTAGAGTGGGTGCCCATGTATGGAGGATTGTTCCTCGACGCAGCGGGCCGGGGTTCGATTCCGACCTGCGGCCCTTTGCTGCATGTCATTCCCCCCTCTCTCTCTCCCCTTTCACGTCTTCAGCTGTCCTGTCAATTAAAGGCCTAAAATAATCTTTAAAAAAAAGAAATTGAGGCTCTTCATTGTGTTGAGGCATCCGAAAGGGCGTCAAGGGTCGAACGCCTTGATCTCAACCCTGATTCAGTGTCAGTGGAACATGCACTGGGTATTCAGTGGCTAATTGAAAGTGATTGTTTCAGTTTTAATATAACCTTGAAAGACAAGCCAGACACACGCCGAGGCATTCTATCGGTCATAGCTTCATTGTATGATCCTCTGGGCTTTGTGGCTCCCTTCGTTCTGAGTGGAAAGTGCATTCTCCAGGAACTATGTCGTCGGAGCATTGGATGGTGATGGCTTAGTGCGAAGAGTGAAAATAAGAGTTGGAGAACAGAAATTAGGAAAGTCTCCATCTAAACATTCTGTCATCGAGAGGCCCATTTAAAAGTTAGTGCTGCTTCTTGAAATGAATAGTCAGAAAGACTCGTGCACAGAGACACACGCATAATTCATCAGATTAGCATAACTCTATGCTTATTTGCACAATGGTCCAATATTGTGATAGTAACAAGTCTAAGTAACTTTTAGAATCATGTATGATTTATTTTGGTATTATAATTATCATGACATGATTGGTGGGAGTGTAAAAGACCACTTCTGAGTTTTAATATGTGCTGTGGAGTTAATGAATAAAATGGGAAAATATTTGTATATGATTGACCGGAAATTCTGTGTACCCGCAATGTTGAAATGTGTCCTTTTAGTGGCACCGTAGTTTTTTTGCACAATGGGAGATGAGCTTTGAAAGGTAGCTGGCGGGTGTGAATGGCTCACAGCTGTTTGTGCCTATGTTTCTTTTATGAACTTTGAAAACTTGACGCCCGTTTCATGACGGAAGAAAGGACGATCGTATATTGTTTGCATTCCTTGGGGAGCACAGCGAGGTACGATGGGTTTCCATTCATAGTAATTTAGAAATTGTTTGTATGTTTGTATAGTCTATTTTGCTGCGTAATTAATGTTTGTAATCCTAAATGTTTGTTCACGTAATGAGTTTTGTATCCGTGAAAACACATGTGTGAAATGTTTGTTGTATTTATGTTTTCAATACAGTTTTCACGGTGCTAAGGTGATGATGAATTAACGAATGCTGAACGTCATGCTGGACTGGCAAACTAAATAAAAGACGCCTTATGCATCAGTCGAGACTCTCGGTTTTGGATCCAAGGGCTGTAACAAGATCCAAATCCCACATTCCTACGGGAGCCGTGGTGGACGAGATGATAAAGAAATATGGTTCAGAATGTCTAGAGTGTCTGCCGTACTGGTCGACACATTTTCATTAAGTATGGACAAATTGAAAATGTTGGAACAAGATTTAGTAGAACAAGAGGGAAAACTAATGAAAACATTAAGACTTAAAAGCTTTAAAGCTACTGAGTACAGGAAAAACAAAGAATGTTTTAACATATAGATAAAAGAGGTAGTGATTCAGGGAAAGAATGCAAAAACACACATACACCAATAAGCTCCTCATCAGTTTTACAAAATAACCAAAGCCTATGTTCTGAGCTTTCTCTAAAAACCAGGAAGAGGAGCTGGAAAAACAGAGGGACGAAGAGGACACAGACTCAAATCTGGAACAGGACCGCCAGCATCCGTCACACCTGCATCGGGTGGAAAGACCAACGAGTACGTGAGAAAACCATGTTTGAAGCGTTTGTCTGCATGTTACAACAGGCTGGTTGGCAACATATGGAGCGCGGACCCGAAAAAGGCCGCTGGCATCAATTGCGTGGTTGAGGCAGAGGAGGCCGAGGGGGGTACCATGGACAAAATGATGAGCCCTACAACCCAGACCAGTGTTGGTACTGTTAGGACTTTGGACATTGGGTATGTAACTGCCCGAAGAAAAATCAAAAAACACCTCAGACAGAGAACAACACTAGTCCAAAAGAGTCCAAAAGCTGATGAGGAAGGTACTGCTACCACACACACACTATCTTCATGCAATGAAGAAATGCTTGGCACTGATACACTGTTTTTGTTTTTGCTATTAGGGCTTAGGGTTAGAAAGTTCTGAAAAAGAATCTAAAAAGTTCAACCAACTTATAGTATGTTATCTTCTGAAGCCTACAAGAAAAATGCCTACTATTGATGCCTACTAATGCCTACTTTTTTTTAGTTGACTCTGGTGCTACAAACTTGATTATTAGAGCTAAAGATTTGACAAGATGCTTAGTGGTCATTTTATCATGTTATCTGTTAATTACAGTGTGGCTAAAATGACCTCACTGAGGCGGTGTCTGTAATCAGCCCTGCCTCTGATTGGATGAAACCTGACAACTTGCATTACACAGCTCATGTTACTACAGGGCCTGATGAAGAATGCTCAAAACGGTTCTTCAGAGACATAAATGACAGTTTGACAACCTCAGATCTGATTTGGACTGATACTGACTATAGCTACAATGTTGTAGCTGCATGCTTGACTGACAAACAATATTGCTTTTTTTTTGAAGTGCTCAACTCCTTGTGTGTTTTTTCTCCCTCTCTCAAGGCTTGCATCTGCTTTTTAAACTTCCTCAAGAGTACAGTGCTTTTAGTTTTCTATTATTTTGTACAGTGCTATACTGTAAAGAAATAGCAGCTTTTTCAGTTTAGTGTTAACGATTAGGATTTTTACATGAGTCTGTCACCCAAAAATGTCTGTGCACGTTCCTGATGTCACTGTAAAACTTATTGCTGCAGAAGGCCTTGAAGTTTAAGAGAAAAATAAAAAAAATAAAAATAAAAAAACCTCCAGGAAGTATTTGTTTCTGGGTCATGTGATCACAGTTGATGGCAAAATCCATCTCACCCAAACATATAGTAGCTAACTGGAAGTTTCCCAAACATATCATTTGGAAAAGTCTTGTCCTTCTGGACATATGCTCCTATTACAGAAAGTCTATTTCTAATTTATGCAATTATGGAAGCTCCATTGAGCTACCTGATCTATGGTAAGGGTCTCAGTTCGCATCAAACTATTTCTTGGATGCCCGGAGCTGATGAAGCATTTGTGAATATGAAACTGGCTCTGCAGTCTTCCCCGACGCTGGGACTGCCAGATCCCTCAAAACTGTTTATGCAAACCATTGACGAGCACAAGAGCTGCATGACATCTGTGGTGCTGCAACATTACGGCGACAAACTCCGTCCGGTTGCAAATTTGATTCTGTTGCTAGAAAGCGTCTGCATGTCTGCCGCTCGAAGCATTAAATACGTCCTGTTCCACATTTTGTGTCACACATTTTGTGGGAACAGAATAAAAAACTCAATCTATCTGTGGCCTGGTACCTTAGATACTACTACTCTGATAAATTGCCAAATGTCACTCTAACAGATGCACTGTTCTTAACCCTGATTTTTCTTCACCACACACCAGATGACAGAGAGGAACAATTGTGTTGCAGAGCTACAGGGGGTCTGAATACCATGACCTGACCTCTCTGACACACCTCTCCCTGATTTCATTTTTTATGTTGACAGTTCTTCTTCCAGAGACTCTAGCACTGGCCTGAACCGTGTGGGCTTCTCTGTTGTACCTGATTCTGATGCTATCTGATCTGGACCTCTGCCATCTCATCTCTCAGTACAAGCAGTAGAGCTCATTTTCCTAACAGAAGTCTATCCAGCCTTTTCTTTCCTAATTTTGCAAAGTTGACACATGGGTTAAAACCATGTGTAAAAGGGGGAATGATTAGTATGATTGAAATACAATTGAGCGAAAAACAATTGTTTCACAATGGTGAAACAACATTGTTTCACAAATGATTTTATTTTGGATCAAGACTATTGTCAGGCATGTGTCATGTCAAAATAGACAGATAGTGTAGTAGCCAAAGCCCTACTCACTGAAATAATTCCAAATTGAAGAATTCCAACCAAAATCTCAAGTATAGTGGTTTGCATTCAAAATGCAACATGCCTACCCTTGACAAAAGCTCTGCCTATTGTACTGAGGGTTATGAAAATGCGCATGCACAAGGGACTTAACCTGTCACCCTTTGAGATTTTGTTTACAGCACCTCCACACATTGGATTTGGGCAAAGAGGACACACACCAGACACACCATGGTGTGAGGACCACCTGGTAACGTATTATATCTCACTGTAAAAGGCACAAATTCCTGATGACATGCTAACAACCACAACGAGAGCAGCAGAGCCACTCAGTGAGGTGATTGGTATCATCTCACTGTAGAATAGGCTTACAGAGGAGCAAGACCATAGCACCACACACACACCCAGAGATAAGAGAAAAACAGGAGTTGTGCATGTGGAATTTAGGTTCAGCAATGATTTTGGTACAGTTTTTGTCATAAATTATAGAATGTGATATGTTTTCATATCAGGTAACAAATTAGATAAATAGACGTCAAATTAGAAGTACTTAGGTTTGCTCTACAGGCCTAAAAACTTTCATAATTCATAATGATTTTTATATCTACCAGACAGTGATTAGTTTAACTTTGTGTTATACTAAACTAAAGATAGAAATAAAATAAATATATTTTTGTTTAATTTGTCTCGGTGTATTGGTTATATTGAAACGAATACAGGTTGATATGAGATTTCAGCCTGAAAACAGTTCATTTAATATCGTACTCTAGTGAGGTTTTGGGTTACTATATCACAAATTGTTTAAAACAAAATTATTAATTGATATTTATGTTGAAAACATTTTATTTTGGTAATTTCCTTTTCTTTTAAAGAAATGATTCATTGAACTTTTTTTTTGCTTTCATACAGGTTATTAAACCACTAAACAGAGTATTTATATATGCTGCGTTGTTGAGTCATGAGCTTTTGGCGTGACTCAACAGGAAGGATAGTAGCAATAATAAATAAGGAGTATAATAAATAAGGTGTTCACATATTTTTTTTTTATTTAAAACTACTCTGAAGAAAATTTAGTTTTGTTTTGATTGGCTTTCACTATTTGCAAAAACACAACCCTTAAAGTAATCCAAACGAGAACAATTTCAAAACCAGCGTTTCCTTTTCAGCCCAATTTGTATGGATTTTATCTAGTTAAACCAGCTTGAGTGAAAGACATGCTGGTAGCACTGCATATTACAGTTTGGTAATAAGATGGTAATAGTGGGGTAACAGTGAGATAATAAAGAGGTAATATATAGGTAATAACATGTAATTACCAAAGTAATAACGTGGTAATACATCACAGTAATAAAATGTAATACTAGGGTAATAAGGTGATAAGGTGACATATGTAATAACATGCAATTACCAATGTAATGAGTAGGAAAAGGTTCAATAATAACCATATGTATATCTGGGTATGGTTATATAGTTATATTAATATCGTAATGACATGGTAGTAATGGGGCATATATGTTGATGTTTTCAAAGTATTATATGCTACTATCAGTGTAATACCTTCCAAATTAGATAAAACTTCTTAGAATTTAAAATTGGTAATTACCATATTATAATGCTGAAATGCATCTACCCTTTATGTTCCAAATATATCGCTTTTGTTTTAAGGTAATACATTACAAATGATATTACCAAGATGGCGCCGCAGAATGGTGACACGGTGTGTTGGTGCGCTCTGTTTTGTTTTGTTTTGTGTTTTAACTATGTTTCTTGCGATGGTACCCGTATCTCATTCACCAGTGAAGAGCTCGTGAACTTCAGGGGAACAATACCATCGGACTTATTTCCCACTTTTCTTCTCCCTTCACTGGAAATTTTGGACATTCTGGTCAAAGGTGCGCTCACCTTTGCTCATGCAGCGAAACGCCGGAGGAGAGGGAAACGGGCCGGTGTGCTTGTGCGTCTCCGCCAGCGAGGATTACGCACACCATTACCGGGAATATTCCTCTCTAACGTGCGCTCACTGCCCAACAAACTGGAGGAACTACAACTGCTGTTGGTCAGAAACAGGGACTTTTTCTCATCTGCTGTTTTGTGCTTCACGGAGACGTGGCTCTGTGGATTAATACCGGACTCTGCGCTGCAGCTGGCAGGCTTCCAACTCTACAGAGCGGACAGAGACACGGACCTCTCCGGCAAAACTAAAGGTGGAGGAATCGGTTTCTACATCAATAGCGGTTGGTGCAACGACGTGACAGTGATCCAGCAGCATTGTTCTCCTAACCTGGAATATTTCATTATAAACTGTAAGCCTTTTTATTCACCCCGTGAGTTCGCGTCATTCATCCTGGTCGGTGTTTACATCTCACCGCAGGCCAACGTGCAGGGACGCGCAGCTCATGCTTGCCGACCAGATTCTGTGCGTGGAGCGGACCAACCCGGAGTCCCTAGTTATTGTCCTTGGTGACTTTAATAAAGGGAACCTCACTCACGAACTCCCTAAATATAGACAGCATATTAAATGCCCGACCAGAGAGGAGAACATTCTGGATCACTGTTACACCACAGTCAGGGATTCTTATCACGCCGTCCCCCGTGCTGCACTGGGACACTCTGACCACGTCATGGTCCACCTGATGCCCCACCTACAGGCAGAAACTAAAGCTCTGCAAACCTGTTGTGAGGACATCAAGGAAGTGGACCAGTGAGGCTGTGGAGGATCTCCAGTCGTGTTTGGATTCTACTGACTGGGATGTGTTCAGGACTGCTACCAACAGTCTGGATGAGTACACAGAGGCTGTGACGTCATACATCAGCTTCTGTGAGGACTGCTGTGTTCCATCATGCACCAGGGTGAGTTACAACAATGACAAACCCTGGTTCACAGCCAAACTCAGAAGGTTAAGGCTGGCTAAGGAAGACTCGTTCAGGAGTGGGGACAAAGACAGATTTAAAGAGTCAAAGTACAAGTTTAGCAAGGCGGTGAAGGAGGCTAAACGACGATACTCTGAGAAACTCCAAAACCAGTTCTCAGCTAATGACTCTGCAACTGTCTGGAAAGGACTTAGGCAGATCACCAACTACAAGCCTAAAACCCCCCCCACTCCTTCGATGACCGACACCTAGCCAACGACCTGAGCAGAGTTCTACTGTCGATTTGAAAGACAAAAGGTCAGTCCTGACACCATCCCCCCACGACACCTCCCTACAGCTACAGCCACTGTGCATCACCTCCACCTCACCCACCTCAGCAGGGCCCTGGCCCCCCCCCCCACCAATGCCCTCCTTAAAGGTCTCCACCTCCACCCCCCCCCCTACCCACCTCAGTGACGACTCTCTCCATCCACGAGAGGGACGTCAACAGACTCTTTAGGAGACAGAATCCCAGGAAAGCTGCTGGACCAGATGCTGTCTCCCCATCATGCTTGAAGCACTGTGCTGACCAGCTGTCTCCAGTGTTCACAGACATTTTTAACACCTCACTGGAGACATGTCACGTGCCAGCCTGCTTCAAGACCTCAACCATCATCCCTGTCCCCAAGAAGCCAAGGACCACAGGACTTAATGACTTCAGACCCGTCGCCCTGACCTCTGTGGTTATGAAGTCCTTTGAGCGCCTTGTGCTTTCACACCTCAAAGCCATTACCGACACCCTCCTGGACCCCCCCTGCAGTTTGCCTACAGAGCCAATAGGTCTGTAGATGATGCAGTCAACCTGGCCCTCCACTACATCCTCCGGCACCTGGACTCTGCAGGAACCTACGCCAGGATCCTGTTTTTGGACTTCAGCTCTGCCTTCAACACCATCATCCCGGCTCTGCTCCAGGAGAAGCTCTCCCAGCTTGGTGTGCCTGACTCCACCTGCAGGTGGATCACTGACTTTCTGTCTGACAGGAAGCAGCATGTCAAGCTGGGGGAAACACGTCTCCAACTCACAGACCATCAGCACTGGATCCCCTCAGGGCTGTGTTCTTTCGCCTCTGCTCTTCTCCCTCTACACCAACAACTGCACCTCCAGTCATCAGTCCGTCAAGCTTCTGAAGTTCGCGGACGACACCTCCCTCATCGGACTCATCTCTGATGGAGACGAGTCCGCTTACAGGTCGGAGGCTGACCACCTGGTGAAGTGGTGCAACCAAAACAATTTAGATCTCAACGCTCTAAAGACAGTGGAGATGGTTGTGGACTTCAGGAAGAACCCAGCCCCACCTGCCCCCCCATGACCCTCTGTGGCTCCACAATTAACATTGTGGAGTCTTTCCGCTTCCTGGGAACTACAATCTCCCAGGACCTCAAGTGGGAGCTGAACATCAGCTCCCTCGTCAAAAAGCACAACAGAGGATGTACTTCCTGCGGCAGCTGAAGAAATTCAACCTGCCAAAGACAATGATGGTGCACTTCTACACAGCCATCATTGAGTCCATCCTCACATCCTCCATCACCATCTGGTACGCTGCTGCCACTGCCAAGGACAAGGGCAGACTGCAGCGTGTCATTCGATCAGCTGAGAAGGTGATTGGCTGCAATCTGCCGCCGCTCCAGGACCTTTACGCCACCAGGACTCTGAAGCGTGCTGGAAAGATTGTGGCTGACCCCTCCCACCCGGACACAAACTCTTTGAGCCCCTCCCATCTGGCAGGAGGCTGAGGTCCATCAGGACCAAAACCTCACGCCACATGAACAGCTTTTTCCCCTCCGCCACTAGCCTTATTAACAAGGCCCGGAAACCACCCGTGACTCTCCACCTGGCTCTTCATGCCACTGTTCTCTCTGCTCTAATGCTCTTTGCTCTTTATTTATCTATTTTATTTTATTTCTATCTTTATTTTTAATTTAATACATACTGTGTACATATACATATATTGTTTACCTATACTTATATTGTTTAATATTACATTTAGAGAATGTGTGATGTGCAACAGCAACACCAAAAGAAATTCCTTGTATGTGTCAAAAAACGTACTTGGCAATAAAACCCTTTCTGATTCTGATTCTGATTCTGATGACTGAGAGGCTGTATGCTTGTGTGCCTGTGTTTAGCTGGGTCTCTGAGGACAGGAGAGGAGAAGGGAAGAGCGTACAATGCTATTTGGCTTGCGCGCCTGAGAGGCTTTATGCCTGTGTGTAGCTGTGTCTATGAGGACAGGAGAGGAGAAGGGAAGAGCGTACAATGCTATTTGGCTTGCGCGCCTGAGAGGCTTTATGCCTGTGTGTAGCTGTGTCTATGAGGACAGCAGAGGAGTGCAGAGGAGTGCAGAGGAGTGTAGAATAGCGTACCCAGC